>PVJL010008698.1:0-64324 GCA_004026885.1 Lyroderma lyra
TGGGGTCCTGGGTCTGAGGGAGGAGGGGGCTGGGGGCCTGGGGTCCTGGGTCTGAGGGAGGAGGGGGCTGGGGCACCCTAGGCCCTGGCAGGCTAGCCTTGGGTCTTGCTTGCCCTTGCCATGACCACACTCCCTTGGCAATGGGCTTCCATCTGTTGAAGGGAGAGCCAAGGCTTTCCCAGTCAATGCTGGAGGCCCAGATGGGTGCACTGTGGGGCGGGAGGACCTCTGAGGGTGGGAATACACCTGTCTTACTGCAGGCCGCCTCTGCGGCTCCTTGTCATTTTCCATGCTGTCCGCCTTCCTCTGACGCCCTCAGCTCATGAAGCCTCTGCACCTCGGCCAGCCTGTCCCTCCCCCGCTCAGGGTGTCTGGGACATCATCTCTGAGCATCTTTTCCTTGACCTCCTCTTTTGCCCTCTGCTTCCTTTTCTCATCATGCAGGCAGACTCAGGTTTTGTCTATATAGGAAATGTCTGTCCTTGGGTCTCCTCAGCCTCAATTTCTCTCTGTCTCTGTGTCTCTCCGTGTCCATGTCTTGCCCATGTCTCTGCCCATGTTTGTCTCTTCCTTTGTTCCTGTATCTGCCTCTTTCAGTCTTTTAGGGCACCTCTCTGTCTCTGCATTTCTCTCCATCTTTCCATGTCGGTCTCTCTGCCTCACTTCTCCTGTGCCCACTTCTTTTCCTAAGACCACCCCCCATTCCTTCTCTAAGGCCTTAGCCCCAGTATGCTCCCCAACTGCCCACAGCTTCCCCTCCCTCCATCCCACTTACCTGGAAGCATCACTGATTCCCACCTCTCCCCTCCTCTCTCCCAGTCCTTTCGCACCAGATTCTTCTCCCCATTGCCCCTCACCCACACCAATCTACAGATCTGTGGCCCCCATCCCCCACCTCTATCCCTCGGCCCATCAGCCTTCATCCGCCATCTTTCTCCCCATCCCTCATATTCCCTTCTCTTAGCTTTCTTCATCCGACCCTCTCTCTTCATCCCACCCAGCCCAGCCTGCCCGCCTCCTTCTCCCACTCCTCCCCCCATGGCCCCGCCCCAAACACGCAGGGAGGAATCCAGGGCTGCGACGGGGGTCAGGTGGTCAGCCAGGAAAGGAGGCGGCATCTGTTGGAGAGACTCGCAGACAGACAAGGACACACGGACATGGGAGGCAAGGGCATAGCCAGGCATGCAAAATACCCCTCCCACACGCATTTGCATGCGTTCCCCCTTAGCCAGGCACTCAGTCTCCTCGCCATGGTTCCCTGCTCCTCCCAGCCCCCCTTGTCTGCTCCCCCAGATTAGGGGATGGACACACACAGGCAGCCCCAGGCCACACCGCACTGCGGAGCCCCCCCACCCAGGCCTGGAAGGAGAAAGAGAGGTCATCTGGTCCCATAGCTTGGACCTGTCCCCTCCTAGCCAGGAAACGGAGGGGCTTCAACACCCCCAGACACGAACACCAGCTCGCAGACACACCCAGACAGGTTGCAGACGGCAGACACCACCCCTAGCCCCACAATCGCAGGTAGAAGGTACTGGCAGGGCCCAACAGAGCCAGGCGCTCACATGCGCGCACATGCACACGCACACGCACGACTGAGCATGCCACCGCATCAGGTAAGGCAGCGACGCCGCGGGCGGGGCCGCGCCCCGCGGACCCCGCACACAAAGGCACGTCCACATGCGCCACAGACCCCTGCGACCCAGGTGGCCGCGTACACACTCAACCAACGACACAACCATGCATGCAGGCCGGGTCAGCCGGCTCATGAGGTCTGGCCCCGGAGTGCAAGGGTCCCAGACCCCCCGCCCCCCGCAGACACTCAATGTCACCGGACCCATGATGTCGCACACACGCACTGCCCGGCGGGCCCGAGCACCTACCCCCATCTTGGCGGCTCCGAGAGACAGGGGTGAGCGGGCGGGGCGGGGGCCGGGGCAGGGGCCTCGGGGCGGGCTCAGGCGCGGGCTCCGGCTTGGGGCCTCTGCAGCGCCCGCGCCTCCGTCCGCGCGTTTGTCCGGCGGTCAGCCCTACCGCACAGGGTCTGCGGCGGCCGCCGCCTCCGCCGCCTCATAAGCCCGCGCTCGAAGGGGGGCCGGGGCCGGCCAATCAGGGGCGCCGCCGCCCTGACGGACGGACGATGGCCCCGCCCCCGGTATTGCAGCTGTCCTCCCCACCCCCAGCCTCCGCCAAGGGGGAGCGCTGCGGGAAGCGGGGATCCCGGAGATCCCCGCAATGAGGGACCTGGAGACCACCCCGCAGTCTCCGAGGAGGGGGCGCTGAGGGAATGCGAGCCCAGAAATTCTCCTCATTGTGGGGGGTGTGTTATGAGGGAGGGGGTGTGCTTTGGGAAGTGAGCGCGGGTTAGGGGAAGCACCATAAACTGTCGCATTGAGGCAGGGGGCCCAGAAAAGCTCCATCCGCAGTGAGGTGGGAGGTGGGGCCTGGAGACTGCGTGGGGTGGGGGTGCAGGAGAGGGCACAAGAGGCAAGGAAGACCCCACAATGAGGAGGGGTGCTGCAGAATGGGGAGGACCCTTGATGCCCCCTCCCTCACTGTTTGTGTACCCCCTACCCAGAGCCATAGCTGAGCCATCCAAGAAGACACAACTGCATTGTACACAGCAGACATCAAAGCCACAGAACCCCACCTAGCATCATACACACAGTACCATCACCCAGAGAGCCTAGATGCTTGGGACACACACATTCACCACTCCATCACACCTCATCAGTTTCACAATCACAGTCCCATCACACCAGCTGTACACACACACACACACACACACACACACACACACACACTACGCAACCCCATCACATAACCTGAGACTCAGAAACATGGAGGAATGAAATCCACACAGCACATCCCATCACACCACAACAGATCACAATCATAATTATAAAGTGCCATGTAGATTAGCACACACCCTCGGAATACTACACTGAAGACATGCACATCACATATTCTATCATACCTGGTTTATTCCATTTCACCTAAGACACACAACCATGTAACCCATAGACCCAAGAACCCACACACATCCACACTCAGCACCATTGCACACCACAGGCCTCACACTGCCTCCAGATACTGCAAGAGCCTTTATGGAAGCTGTTGCATGGTCACACAGCACACACACACCATCGCTCATGCTCTTCCCCAGTATGTCTGGACAGAAGCAAATGTCCACAGTGCAAAATTCACAATTTGTGGTTGCTAATTGTTAATGACAGACAAAATGGTGCACACGAACTCAAACGTGGCACAATAATTCACAGAAATATCACAGACACCATCCCACGCACCTCCTATGCCACACGTATTACATGTTACGGTGCTACACATACACCTATATTGCATTTCTGAACACATCCCAATGCCCCAACCCATATGCCACACACATCCCATCTCAGTATGTGTGTGCACACAAACACACAGCTGGCACCCACACCCCAGGCCTGCCACATATACACAACACCCCATCAGCCACCCAATGGAACCTGAGGCATCATGGCCTCCATCCCTATCTCTTTGCTCTATGAGAAACACCCTCAGGCTCTCCCTGGGGAGGGCAGAGGGGCAGAGAGCAAGAGAGAGCCTGTCCTTGTAGCTTTCTCAGAATATGGCTATCCTCCCCACATATGGGAGTGGTGGTGTGGGGGACAAAGGCAAGAAGCACAGAGTGAGCCTGGTGTATGCGTGGTGGATGGGGAAGGTTAAAGTCAAGGAAATGTGTGAAAGGCTGAAGACTAGAGTGAGAGACACAGAAACAGAGACGGAGATTCAGAGCCACAGAGAAATGGGCATGGACACAGGAAGACAGGGCCAGAGTAGAAGGAGACTATGAAGTTGGATCCTTGGCTTCCCCTCACACGGGGATCCTCGGCCCAATCCTGTACTCTGACCCACCTCCATCCCTCCCTGCTGTCCCTTGTTGCCACGGTAACAGGAAGGCTGAGTATGCAGCAAAGGAGGCTGGGCCTGCAGACCTAGCCTGTCTCCATGGAGACTGAAAAAGGGGGGGGCACCTTTGCTAACCCAGGTAGTTGGCCCCCGGGCTCCCCTCCCCAACTCTGCCCCCTTCCGTGTCAACGTATTATCCCTTCCCTCTTGACACCTTGGCCTGCAGAGATGGGCTTGGACAATGGGGAAGGGGATTAGGACAGAGAAGCCTGGGGGTATCTGGTCTCAGGGGATTCCAGGCACTCTCCTGTTCTCCAGCTGCTCTTGGGGAGACCTCGTTCCCCCACACCCCACCCCAATCACGTCCCCGCTCATGCACTCCCTCCTCAAACACAAGCCTAGTGAGACTGATGACTGTGCATTGTGCTCCCAGTATGAGGCTCTACGGAAGCTGGCGGGGGCGGGGGGGGGGGGGAGACTTACGAAGGTCACAGGGATGGACAGGGACAGGGGAGCTCCGCATGAGAGACAGAGAGACAGAAACAGACACACAGTTCAGAACCAGAGAGAGGCAGATACGGATGGACAAAGACAAAGAGACAAACAAAAAACAGAGATGAGAAAACAGATGGAGGGAGACAGAGCAATAGAAGCACTCAATGAAAGTGACAGAGACACAGGGACACAGACAGCTAGGCAGATGCACGTTTGGCAAACTGGAGAGAGTCAGAGAAAAAGACTGAGGGGAGACTCAAAGCAGAAATGGAGGGAAGGAGGCTCAGAAATGGGGAGAGAGCTCAGAAAAGATCAGTGGTGTGGTATTGGGACCGAAAAGGGGAAAGATCAGAAATGTGCAATTATATTTTAGCCACCTCCACAGACTGACACTACTGCCCAAGGGCAGAGGCATTGATTAGTCTGTAAGAGATGGGGAGACAACAGAGACGCTGAGACAGAAGCTCACCCCCACACTTGTCCCTGAGGGCTACACACAAGGCAAGTGTCTGAGGCACGGAAGGGGCCAGGTGGCGACTGGGGGCACTGTGTGCCAGGCAGGTCTCCTGAGTTGCGGCCCGCCTAAGGACTGCAACGGTAGGCAGGCCCTGCAGGGGAGACAGGGCTACGCGGCGGCCAGACTGGTGCTGAACGGACAGCTCCCTGCTCTGGGTCGCAGGCCCCTGGGGCCCGCCCAGTCTTTCTCCCGTGCTCTCTGTCTGGCTTTTCTTGCCGCTCCGGCCGCCTCCCGCCTCCATCCTGTTTTCCATCGCTTCTTGTCTCACACCTGTCTCAGCTCCACCTCAATCCCTGCTTTTCCCAGCCCCAACACCCTGGGTCTCTCACTCTCCCAGCTTCATCTGTCCCCCCCGCCCATCCCTCTCCTGTCCTTCTATATTCTCTCATCCTCTCACCTCGTCACCAGTATGTCTCCCTGTCTCTCCTCCTTTTGCCTATTTCCCCATCTTCCTCTGCCCCCCTCATTGTCTTTCCCCATTTCTTTCCGCTTCTCTTATCTGTATCTTCCCATCCTCTCTCTCCACCTCTCCATTTCTCCCTCTCTACTCGGCCTCGTTTTGGCTCACTGTGTGACCTTCACTCGTCCTTTCTCAGCTGCAGTTTGCACAGAAACCTCCTCCGGGGCGGGAGGAGCGGGGACAGAAAGTAGACCCACCCTTCTCCCTCTTTAGGGGGCTTCTCCCTTGCTCTCTATTTGGGGCTGAGGAGGTACATTTCAATAGAAACACGGGGTCACAGTCACAGACATTTGAAGATGGCCTCATGGCTGTGCACACACACAAATATGCACACGATTACAAAGTCATCAAATCACCCCAGCCTAGGCACACATGGGCCACCCCAGGGGGCCCCCCAGGCCTGCGACACGGTTGGTTAGTTCGCCTCCCTTCCCTCAGCCCCCTCTGGTTTCTCTGCCTCTCCAGATCCCTGTATCTTTCTCCATCTGTCTTAGGGTCTCTGTTGCAGCCTCCTTCTGTCCTGAGAGGTCAGTGGAGAAGGGCCAGCGGCTGGGACCTGGGCTGACCTGCTGGCTGTAGGCAAGGCCGAGGGGAGAGTGCAGAAGTTACCATCCAGTGTGCAGTTCTCTCAGACTCCCTTCATGCCCTCACCCCGACCCCAGGAAATGAGACCTGATTATCTCAAGTTTTGGGTTTTTTTTTTTCTTTTTTTTTTATTCCAACAGGGGCTGGGGTGTGGCAGATGGAGGGATGGGAGCCCAACTGACCCCCTCCCTGGGGGGGGTCTCATAGAAATTCCGAGGTTTCTCCCCAAAAAAAAGAGAGAAAGAGAAGAGGCAAGGGGCTCCAGGGGACAACCGTCTGCCCAAAGGCCCACCCCGTCCTCCAGAAGCTGGGGGGCTACGTCAAGTCTTGGGGAGCCTGAGCAGTCCCAGGCTGGAATTCTCCGGGCGAACTGTTTTTCCGCTTCCGGGTACAGCCCCGTAGTTCCCGGCGCCTGGAGTCCTCGGTTCCTGCGCTCCTCTTGTCCGCAGTGGGGGGCGGAGTGAGGGGGTCTACGGCATCTTGACGAGACCACTAGGGGGCGCAGGCAGACCCCGGAGCCGGACCTCGGATTTTACTGGGAACCCAAGGCAAAATCGCGGAGTCCCGCCCACCGGGACACCAGTCCTGTTCCTCGCCCGCTGGGGAGGCGGGGGCGACCGGGACCTGGGGCGGGCCCCATTCCTGTGGTCAGTCCGGGCGCCCTCCCGGCCCTGCCCGTGGTCACTCGTGTTCGACCAGCTCTCGGGGGCCAGGTCGCGGCCGCGGCGGGCTGGTGGCCTCTGCGGGGGCACCCAGGCCACGCTGGGGCGCGCCGGCCCCCGAGGCCCGCAGCGCCTGGATGCGCCGGCATTCCTGGCAGACGCGCACGTGGGTGCAGGGGGTGGGGGCGAGGGGCCGGGCCCCGCCAGGCGGCCCCGGGTCGTCCAGGAGGCGCTGGGGCCCCCCGTGCGCGCTGCCCGCGTCCCCACCCGCGCCGGCTGAATAGAGCTTGCCGTTGCTGAGGCGCATCTCCCGGACTGCACGCAGCGACAGCAGGGCCCGGCTCGGGCCGCCCGGGCGCCGGCGGCGGCGAGAACGCGACGTCTTGCGGCAGGACACCGCGTGCCGCAGCTCCTGCAGCATCTCCTGGCACACAGACACCTGCGGGCGGCGCGCGGGGGTCAGAAGCCCGCACTCTCCTCGCCCAGCTCGGCGCCGGTTTCTCCCTCTCCCCGCCCCCTCCTCCCCTCTTCCCGCCCAACCCATTTCTCTTTCTCTGCAGCCCTTTCACCTTTCTCCTCCTCCACCCTCTCACTTCTCGTCCATTTCCCTCCCCGTGCTCTTCCAGCCTCACCTCTCCACCTCTCAGCTCCTCCCGTCTCTGCTCTTGTTTGGGTTTCTTCCTAAATCTGTCCTTCACCACCTCTCCTTGTCTTTTCACTCGAATATTTCTGCCTCTAGTCCTCCCTCTCCTGCTTGTTTTCACTTTCCTGCCTCTGATTCATGCAGTCATTGCTAGACGTGTTTGTGGAGCGCCTACTCTGTGGCAGGCACTGTTTTGGGCCCTGAGGATACAGCAGAAAACCAAACAGACAGACAGCAGTCCCTACCCTAATGGAGGTTATAGTCCAGTGTGTGGAGGCAAAAAACAACACGTGCGAATTTATGTAGTATGTGTGCTCGTGACGAACACTTTGGAGGAAAACAAAATCCGGGAGAGGTAGGGCTTGTGCATGGGGAGTGATGCTGAATTTGCACATGGGATCATTAGGGAAGACTCACTGAGAAGAGGACCTTCAAAGTGAGACTGAAAGGCAGTGCTGGGTAAGCCACATGGAGTCTGGCGAGAGCAGGCCCACAGTTCTAGAGGACAAAGGTGATGAGATGGGAGTGGTGTGGCGTGGTGAAGGAACTCAGGCAGGCCAGGGTGGCTCGAATGGGGTGCACAATGGCAGAGGAAGGGATGAAGTGAAATGAGCAATGGGGGCCAGCTCCTGTGAGGCCAGGGGCCACTGAAAGGACTTGGCTTTCATTCTGTGTCAGATGGAGTGTTTGAAGTAGGGGGTTGCTGTGCTCCCTTAGGGTCACTCTGGAGCCAAGGTGAGAATAGGCTGTAGGGAGGCCAAGGTCAAGAGTAGGGAGGCATTGGGAAGCTCATACCATCAGGGAAGGCAGTGGCTGGGAAACAGTGGTAGTGGCCAAGGAGGTGAGAAGGGGGTTGGTCTCTGGGTATAGTATTCTGGAGGTGGAGCCAACAGAATTTGCTAAGAGATCAAAAAGAGGGTGTGAAAGCGAGGGAGGAGTGAAGGGTAACTACACATATTCTGGCCTGAGCAACCTGAATGATGGCATTGCCTGCTGGGTGGGCAGGAGTTCTGTGTTAGACACATGCATTACGTGGCTGCCTGTTAGATACGGCGTGGAGATGTCAAGTGTGCAGCTGCATTTACAAACCCTGGGTTCAGGGAGAGGTCCCTGTGAGATACATAATTGAGGGCTATGGTAGGCAACCCCCAAGATCCTGCCCCTCGGTGTTCCCACTCTTGGGTATGTCCCTCTGCCTCTGTAGCAAGGTTGCTGTGTGACCAGAAGAATACATCAGGTCAGATGATATGCTGGCTTCTGCCTGGCTCTTCTCTTGGATCACTCGCTTGGGGAAGTCGGCTGCCAGGGCAGCATGAGGGCACTTAGGCAGCTCTGTGGAGAGGTCTCTGCGAGGAACTGAGGCCTCCTGCCAGCCGCCATGCGAATGAATATATTAATCACGTTCTTTATTTTCTGTATCTTAGGATGCTTTGACATCTTAAAAATCTTGCTGGCCAGGGAGAGGTTGCCCCTCCCAGAGGGAGCCAATTCTTAGAAACTACCAAGGGCTGAAGGCTGACCTTTCGAATGCAAACCAACTAACCCCAGTCCACCCCCTTTATCTGACTGTCACACGCACGAAGCTGCCCTAAATCACTGGAGACAAGGTACCAGAAATCTAATAGAGACTAGCCCTCTAGCCCAGAGCCCCACAACATTATCTAAGCTAGTCCTAAGCTGTTGCCCGACCCTGCCTTTCCTTTCCTGAAGACACCTCAATAAAGGCTCTGGCCTAGGCTTCCCGGCTCATCCCTTCTGCTCCTGCCCCAATCTGGTACCTCCCCATGTAGACCTGTGTGGCACGGCGGGGCACCTATCTTGGGAAATGTAATTCATTCTTCTTTCAATGGCATTGGCTTCTCCATGTCATCACTCAGTCTCTTCCATAAATTAAAACCCCATGGGTGCATTTTGAGACAGTGAGCCATCCTGGAAGTGGATCATTTAGCCCCAGCTGAGCCTTTAGCGGACATTACAACCATGACCTCACCAAGAAGCCTGGGCCGCCAGAACCACCTAGCTAAACTGCTCCCAGATTCCTGACCACAGAAACTGTGAACTGATATAAGTTGGCTGTTTTAAGCTGCTAAGTTTGGAGATAATTTGTCATGTGGCAGTAGATAACTAATACAGGAGTCTTCAGCATACAGATGGTCTTACAAATCATGTGGCTGAATGGGATCACCAAGGGAGTGGACACAGAGGAGAGAAGCAGCTCAAGGATCACACACGAGTCCCCACGAAGAAGTGTCTAGGGACGCCGGGGGAAATGAGGCACACAGGGAGGAAAGTCATGGGCTATGCCAAAGCCCAGAGCCACCTCATGTGTGATGACGGCTGAGACTTGGGCACTGCAACTGGAGTGGAGTGTGTCTGAGAGTGAATGGGAGAAGAGGAACTGGAAACAGTAGGGAGACACATGTCTTTCAGGGCTGTAAGGGGAGGAGAGGGATGGGGTGATGGCTGGGAAGGCAAGTGGGGCCAAGAGAGGGTTTTGTGAAGACAGGAGGAATGACAGCACATTTGTTTGCTGCCAACCTTGATCCAGTGAAGAGGGAAGGAGAGAACTGCTGGGGGATGGCCCGGGGAAGGCCGTAGGGGAAGTCAGGCCTTAGCTAGGAGTGGGGGTGGGGTGGGGCTCTGCATGCTCTCCTGATTCTTCTGCTTTTCTCAGGGGAGTAGAAGCAAGGTTATCAGCCAAAGGGGAGGAGGGGCTGGCAGAGAGAGGGGAAGGTCAGAACTATCTAGGAGTACAGGGCACTATTAGGTCCAGCACCAGAGGAGTATTCCTGGGCAGCACTGCAGTAGTGTGAGACCAGTCATCCAGTCTTCCTTCCAGTCTCATTCAGCTGCATTCTCACCGCCTCTGTTTTCCTTCCGACCTCCTGCTTTACCACCTGTGACTCTCCAAGACGACATCCTTCTCGCTGTGCCCCTTCCCCTTCGTTTCCCTGGCATCCTTGTCTCGCCTGTGCCCTCTTCCCCACCTGTCTTCCGCATACCCATCGTTTGTCTGCTCTCACCCCTTCTCAACTTCCTCTATCTCTGGATTCTCTCAGGTCCCCTCTCCCCTTCTTGACTCCCTGGCCCCTCCTTGCCACCCGCTTTCCTCCAATAAGCTTCCCGGTGCCACAGTTTTCAAGCTCCTCTGGCCCTGGGGTCCCACTCTTCCGCTCCTCACCTCTTCGGACTCTGCTGACCTCCGCGTGGACCATATGAACTCCATGACCGCCACGAAGACAGCGATGATGAGGCCACAGATGAGCACGACAAAAATGCCACCGATGTTCTCCATGCCCAGACCTGGGGGTCAGGGGAAAGCCAGGGGTCGGGCTGTGTGGGCATAGGGGCTCCAAGGGGCGTTTGGGAGAGCACAGTGTGTGGGGTGGCTGACCTTTCGCTCGGTGATCCTCCTCCTTGGGGCACCGGCCCCCCTCCCACCACTTGCGCTTCAGGATCTCCAGCCGGTTGTTCTCCTGAAGCTGCAGGATGGCCAGTGTGATCTCATCCCGGAATGGGGAGCCTGCACCGGGCACAGGAGGATGGGCTGGCCATCGGGGCCCCAGAGCCCTGCCCACCCAACCCCAGCTGCTTCCTCACCCCAGCTCCTCCTCTAGTCCCTGTTGCATCCCCAAGGTCTGCCCTGTCCACCTTCGAGTCTGACCACTGCTCACCAGCCTCCTTACAACCATGCTGGGCCAAGGCCCCACTACATCTCATGTCAGACCTGTCTCCTCCCTGTGTGCTCCCCTCCCCTCCCACCCAGGCTCTTCTCCACACAGCAGCCAGAGGACAATTTCAGAAACAGAGTCAGAGGTCATACCTCTCTCATGCTTAAAACTCTCCAATGGCTTCCCGTTGCTGTGGGAACAAGCAATCTCCAAAGCCACTGGCCTGGCCACCTGGGGGTCCCTGTACCCTTGCAGCTCTCCACTGCAGCCACACAGGCTTCCTGGCTGTTCTTCATATCCTCCAGGTGCAATCCCACCCTAGGACCTCTGCCTCTGCCTGGAATGTTCCTTCCCTCCCTTCACTCAGAGCTCTGCTCACATGGTGCCTCCTTGGGGGTCTTCTCTGACTGACTTTATTTAAAAATGACATAAAGCGCTCTACTACTCCCTGTCAGTCTCTGCCCCTTAATTTACTTCAGAGCAGTTGTCACCACCTGACATCACATTATAAAGCTGTGTTCATTGCCTGTCTGCTGTCTGCGCCCCTAGTAGAAGGCAGGAGGGTGGGGCATGGCAGCTCCCTGCCATGGTACCAGCATCCAGCACATGTCTGGCACACAGTCAGGCATCAGACAGACCTGCAGAGTGAGTGACTCCCCAGCCACACCTCTCCTCCTCACCCTCAGGTCCTCCCTTTAGACCATCCTTGGGCACCCAACACCCCACGCTTATCCTTTCCAGTACTAATTTCTTCATTCACGACAATTCTTCTTGAGTATCTACCAGGCGCTAGGAACTTGGGATACAGGCAAATGGGTGATTAGTGTTTGACATCTGCTATGTGCCAGACGCTTGGTTTACAGAAATCTATTTGAGTCTCACAGTGATCCTAAGCAGCAGGTATCACCACCCCATTTTCTGGATGAGGCAGGTGACTCCTGCCTGAGGTTGGTCGTACTGAGTCCAGGTTGGTGTAACTCTAGAACCTGTCCCCCAAAGCACCAGGCTACATGCTTCCCCTGGCACAGCACAAAGCTGCTAAGATTCAGGTTGATTGGTTAAGGAGTAATAGATAACTACGGCAGCAGTCATCAGCATATAAATGGGTTTACAACTCAAAATGCCAAAATCTGGTGACAAAATTGGTTGAGTTTCTAGTACTGAGCCCTGGAAAAGCATGTCCAAGTCTCCTGGCAGATCCATCCATTTTTCTTCCCTCCCTTCCTCCATCCTTCGTTCCCATCCATCCAACAACATCCATCATCTATTTTCTTAGTGTTTGCTCTGAGCCAGGCGATGGTTTTGGTGCACAGAATATGAAGTAAATAAAAGCAGATCCTCATGCTTGAGGGGCCCTGGGCCAGTGTGGGAAGATGGGAAGCCTCAGGGCCCACTGGAGTCTCCCAACAGCCCTGCAGGACTGGAACTGATTGTTCCTATGTCCATTTCTGCCAAGTTGAGGGTGCAGAGGCTCAGGGAGATGATGTCGCCTACCCAAGGCCATATGGACAGGTGGCCACCCACAACACACCCAGCCTATACCTGGCCTGCTCACACAGGGCTCCTGTGCCAAGGCCCCAACGCAGTCCCCAGCCCCGCTGCCGCCATACCCAGCGGCATGCCAATGCCGTAGCCCTTGGTGTCGAGGAGGCCCCCAATCTGGGTGAGATTGCAGTTGAGGCGCCGGTGGTACTCATTCATGGTGGACTCAAGCAGAAAGGCATAGCGGGAGTTGAGGACACGGGCAATGCCCTCCTCTGTGCTCTTGACAAACACGCTGGGCTGCTTCGACTGCATGTAGTTCCACATCCGCTGGTATGTCTGGTATCGTGAATTCTGAGCAGAGAGGGCACCAGAACAACAGGTGAGGGGCTTCCCAACCCCTCCCCACCTCTTCCCTGAGCCCTGTGCCTTCCCTCCAGGAAGCCGCCCTCAACTCGAGGAGCAAGGGGACCAGAGGAAGACATTAAGAGCCATGGACAGAGGAGAGATAAGATGGACATAATGCTCAAGGCCAGGTCTAAGACGCTGCCACACCCCCTAGCCCAGCAAGAACCCCAAGATCCATGGTCTGCTTTTCAACCTCTTCTCTTCCATCCCTGGGCCTGGCTCAGCCTGACACCAGCCCTGTCTTCCCAGCACTCCCAGGCCTTACTCATAGAACCTGGGAGCATATGCTCAACTCCCAAATCTACCCATGGCCCAGCCCTGTTCAGAGAGACCCCCATGCATGCCAAATAGGACAACTTATTTCCTACAGGCCCTGTGAGAGCCCTCTGGGGATGACCACCCCTGTCTCCACTACCCAACACAAACCTTCCCCTCACCCGGGTGCCTCTCCTTTGATCTGAGAGGCGCCCCACAGGCCCCGCTCTATGGCTCAGCAAACTCCCAAACCTAGTTCACTGGTCTCCCACCTGGAAAATGGTCCCACCACTCACCTGAGAAACTCAAGAGTTCACCCCTCTCCTTTCCTGCTTATCTCCTCAGCCAGTGGCCCCTGCCCAGCTCTAGTCTTCTCCAAACAACTTGTCTACCCGCAACCATCCCCAGAGGGAACTTCTACCTCTAAATGGGTCACCCCGCAACTGTTCCCACCACTGCACTAATAGGGTCCAATCTCAGCCCTGGCCCGACATCCGAGGCCACTGCACTCGCTGATCCAAACCTCCTCATTGGGCTTGTTTTCCTTTCAATTCCTCCCTAGCATCCCAAAATACATAGGGACAAGCTCCCTTCACCTTGAAGGGCCTTCCCCTTCTCTCTGCTGGCCCACTGTGCCAAGCCTCACCCTCTAGCAGCCTCCTGGCCCCCATTTGGCTTGTCCAGCACTGATGTGACATTAGATCCCACACCTGCCTCCTTTTCTCCATTCCCTGGGTCCGAGTCCAGTTTCCCCAGACAGTAGCACTTCTCACTGGAGCAGGAGTGTGTCTTCTGCTCCACTGATTATCCCAGGAGGCGCTGCCCAGCCCCACCCTGAGCTGCTTTCTGTGGCAGGGATCCTGACACCAAGGTGGGAAGCTCTGGGGCCCCACCTGGAAGAAGGTCATGGTGGAGCCAGCGTGGATGGTGCCGTACTCGATGTTGGTCTGGTCTGCCAGGTCATCAGCCGACTCCACAGGCACCTCCATACGCTGCACGGTGAGGAAGGCGGCCAGGTTGGCCGTGTAGGAGGAGATGATGATCAAGGTGAAGGCCCACCTGAGGGGTGGGAGGGGTGAGCTACAGGCTGGAGCCACCCTACTACCCTGTCCCTTTGGCCATGAACCCCATTGGTGGGGTCCCCCAAATGACCTGAAATCTAGAAGGCTCAGTGACTGCTGACTAGTCGAAAGGGTAGGGGCATGGATTTTGGAGCCAGCATCTCTGGATTTAAATACTGCTTCCAGACACTTCCACTTTCAGATATAGGAGAATAAGATGGTCTGGAAATACCCTCCCACTGAGAAAAACTAGAAAACTGGACAGAATATAAGTTAATTATTTAAATACATAGGACAATAGGCATCTCAGGACTATTACCCCTGAGGAAAAAAACAAATGAAGTGAGCCTTGTCATTGCCTAGGCTGCCAGCCTGATTTAATTTACAGACCACAGTGTCAGGAAAGAAGGAAGTCCATCGGGTAATCTCACTGAATGGATAGAGATCAGAGATGAGGAAGGCCAATATGGTTGGAATTTGTGGGACAGAGGACCCGAGCAAGAGAGCTGCACAGAGTTAGTTCCAGAAATTTGCACAGTGTCCCCTTGAGTCTTTGGTTGAATATCAATCTATGTACACACAAGGTGAAACTCCAGTGGCCAGACAAGAACAACTTTCAAATAAAGAATAATCCCCAGGACTGGGAATTTCTTGAGCTCCCTCATGCCAGAGTAGAGAGATCTTACTGGATACATGACATGTTCAGTAGAGACCCAAAATGAGGACACATTAGAAACAGAGTTAGATTAGCCCTAGAATAAAGGCTACACTAGACCTGCCTTAAACTAACTTAAAAGCAGGTTTGGAAAGGATGGAAATATTCTAAAAGTAACTTAATTGCCTGCCAGAAAAATGTCCAAGACTCTTTGAAGTGACCTTCAACAATATAAACAATGTAAAATTCACAAAGTGTCATCCAATAAAAAGTTATCACATTTACAAAAGTGCAGGAAACTGTGACCCACAATCAAGAATAAAATCAGGGGAGTTCCCTGATGGTGTAGTGGCTTAAGGCTTCCGCGCTGGCGCTGTCAGCACTGCGGCCTGGGTTCGATTCCCAGTCAGGGAGCTACCCACATACCAAAAGGCAAAAAAAAAAAGAATAAAATCAGTCAGTCGAAACAGACCCAGAATTGACAGATGACAGAATTAGCAGGCAAGGACATTAAATAGCTATTATAAATAAATTCAGAATGCTCAAGGATATAAAGAAAAACATGAACATAATGCATAGATGGAAGATATAAAACAGAAGTAAATGGAATTTCTAGAGATAAAATACACAATACCCGAGAGGAAAATTTTATTGGAAGGGATTATTAGATGCTATAGCACAAAAGCACAGGGAATTGGAAGAAAGCAAGAGTTTATCCAAAATGAAGCCCAGAGAAGTAAAAAATGACTGACAATGAGCAAAGAGCCTGAGTGGCCTGAGGAATAACGTCAGGTAGTCTTACATGTGTGGCTGGGGCCCTAGAAAGAGAAGAGAGAAAGGGGGGGGGGGGTAACAGAAAAAATACGTTTGAAAAAGTAATGGTCAAACTTTGTTTTTCAAATTTGATGAAAATTATAAACTTGGAGATCCAAGAAGCTCAATAAACCCAAGTAGGATAAACACACATACACACAAAATAAATCAAGGCACATTATAATCAATTGCTGTAAACCAGTGATAAATAGAAAAAAATTAAAAGCAGCCAGAAAGAAGGAATCATATTACACTCAGAGGATCAAAGAGCGACAGTAGACTTCTTGTCAGGAAGTATGCAAGCCAGAAGACAATGCAACAACATGCTGAAAGAAAAAAAAAAAAAGTCAACCTAGAATTCCATATTCAGCAACAAAGATCCTTCAAAAAAGAAAACATATTAATGAATTTTTTCATAAAAACAAAAGCTGGGAGAACTAATCGCCAGTAGGTCTGCACTTCAAGAAATGTTAAAAAGAAGTTTTTCAGGCAAACGAAAAATACTAGATGGAAATTTGGATGTACATGAAGGAATGAAGAGCACCAGAAATGGTAGATGTGTGGGTAAATACAAAAGACATATGCCTCATTTTAAATATTTCTTTAAAAGACATTCACTGTTGAAGCAAACAAACCTAATGTATTGTGGGGTTCATAAGATAAACAGAAATAACATGTATGATAATGGTAGCTCAGAGGACTGGTAGGAGAGACGGAAGTATATGTGGTAAGGGTCTTACATCTTATGTGAAGTGGCACGTTACTTGAAAGTATTTCATAATAATTAAAGATGCATATTGTAAACCCAGAGCAACTACTAAGAAAAATAAACCAAAGAAGTATAGTTAATAAGTCAAGAGCAGGCATAAAACAGATTAAAAATGCTCAATAAATCCAAAAGAAGGAAGGAAAAGAGGGAAAGGGGAACAAAGAACAGATGGGACAAAGAGAAGACAAACAGCAAGTTGGCAGATTTAAACCCAACCATACCAATAATTATATTAAAGGTCTCAATCAGGGGCTGGCAAGCTATGGCCCACAGGCCAAATCTGGTTTGCCATCTGTTTTGGTACAGCCCACAGGCTATGAATAATTTTCACATTTTTAAATGATTAAAAAGATATCAAAAGAAGAGTAATATTTCATGACACATGTCACATAAAATTCAAATTGCAGTGTTGGTGTCCATAAACAAAGATTTATTGGAACACAGCCACACTCATTTGTGTGTTGTCTATGGCTGCTTTATCCTTATAATCAGGGTTGAGTAGATGCAAGAGAGACTACATGGCCAAGCTTAAAATATTTACTATCTGGCCCAATACAGAAAATGTTTGCCAACCCCTGCTCCAAGGCCCAAGGATATGCTGTTTATAAGAAATCCATTTTAAATATGACAGATTGAAAGTGAAAAAATAAGAAAAAGATATACCATATATGCACACACTAAGCATAAGAAAGTGGGGCTATATTACTATCAAATAAAGGTTAACTTCAGAACAAGGACTCTTACTGGAAATAAACAGGGACACAATATAATGACAAAGGGATCAATTCGTCAAGAGGACATAACAATCCCAAACATTTACGTACTTAATTACAAAGCTTCAAAATTCATAAAGCAAAAACTGATAGAACTGAAAAGAAGAATAGATAAATTTTTCCACAATTACAGGTGGAGATTTCAAAACTCCTCTCTCTCTCAAGAATTGATAGAATCCACAGAAAAGCAATAAGGACCTAGAAGACTTGACTAACACTACCAACCTACTGGCCCTAATTGCATTACCTATAGAACACTGCACTCACCCACAGCACATTCTATGCAAGTGCACATGGAACATTTGCCAGGACAGACCATATGCTGAGCCACAAAACAAGTCTCAGTAAATTTCAAAGGATTCAAATCCTATAGAGCTAAACAAGAAATCAATAATAGAAAGATCTCTGGAAAATCCCCAAATCCTGGCTCCATCACTGCCTAGCTGTGTGACCTTGGACTCACCTGTGAGGTAAGTCCAAGTGTCGGCTCCTCCTCACAGGGCTAGTGTTAGATTGACTTATATCTGTGCAAGTGTGTACTCTTGTTGTCCTGACTGACTTGGGAGAAGAGGCACCCACTAGCCTGGCTATGGGACCCAAGGCCAGCCACTGTCCTATGCTGCTCCTCTGTCCTCCTGCCTGTTAGGTGAGCCCAGCAGATGGGGCCTGAAGACAGGGCAGATGCTGAGAGGGCCTCCCAGACCAGCCCCTCCTCCAGCAGATAATAACGGTCCTTTGCTGAACACATGTGCACAATGTTGTGCTGGGCACTGGGGTGAGTGGTGTGGAAGAGGTGACTAATACAGTCTCTTGCAAAAGAAAACCAAAACCTGACACAAAAGACCCAGAGTCTGACACCTCCTCTCCCAAAACCAAGTTTCTTCAAACCCACCTTGTGGGTCAATGTTGTCATTTACGCAAGACAAAATTATTCAATGGCTGGTAGACACCAGGTACCACCTAGACTCCCCAAAATACAGTGTGGCTGACTGGTGGTGGTGATGGGGGTGGTGAGAAGCAGTCACTCACCAAAACAGAGCAGAAGACAGATGGGGAGTTTGATCTGGGAGTAAGTCTGAGCTCTGTTTTGGACAAGCTGAGTTTTAAGGATGCTGTTGGACATCCATGGAGAGGTCTGGAGATAAGGACTTAGGAGGTGTCAATTATAAATACCAAGGGAAGCTGGGGGTGGATTAGATGGCCCCAGGGTATACAGAGTGGTGGTCCCCAGGTGAGGAGCCCCCTGGAAGGCATTTAAGGAAGGTGCTTGGTAAAATGTGGGGCACTCTAGTGGCCAAAGTGATTGAGGGGGGCCCCTAGAGTTAATGGGTGGGAATAGGTGTCTGACAATGTAGCCCATTCTGAATGACAGGGAAAATCTGATACATGATTATCTGAGCCTAACAACTAGGTACATAAAAACCAAAGAATCTTTTGCATGATTATAAAAGAAACTGAAATTTCTAGAAATGCACCTACTGTTTAGATTGAGGGAGAACTGGATATTGTTTCATTTGAAATTTTGCCAAGAACTATTCACCGTTTTGGGAAATCACATCTCTGATATCAAACACAAGACTGTTCATGGTATTTGAGTCACCGAGTCAAAACTCTCAGACAAGCTGCATTAGTAAAGTGTCTCATTCACAGTGATTTGTTATTTGTATAAATGTACTCATTTACCAACTATTTCAAATTGTCAAGTCTCAGGTATGACATAATTCTATTAAATGTTCTCACTTCTTATGATTCCAAACGTATTTATTATAAGTAGGCACAGCCACTTGACTACTGCAGTCTGTCTTCTGGCATAGTTCTACCCAAGCATTTACGTATTGCCATCCTACTATTTTATCCTAAGTCACTTCCCTTTTTCTCCTTTGTATTTCAATTAAGGCGTTTTATCAATGTTTTAAATCATGTGTGTAGGTAGATATATTGCCCTTGAATTTCATCAGGGTGGAAAGATGTTACAAAACATTTGTTGTAAGAAGAGGGCGTTGCTAGCACTGAAACACCACTGATGTGGTGTTTCACAAAAGATGACAATGGTGAAAGGAACCCACGGCAAAATGAAACAGTATCCAAAAAGGCAGGGGGAAATGGGAAGGACACAGTGAGGAGTTTCTAGGAGGAAGAGTTTCTACAAGGAGGGTGGCTAACACAGTATTGAACAGATCAGCAAAGGGGTCTTGTATGACCCTGGTGGAGTGGTGAGAAGGGGGAGCCAAGCCACTGGCTAGATTTGAGGTTTGGGGACTTTCTAGCCTGGAGGGCATGAGGAAAGGACAAGGAGATCTGAGGAGGAGTTGAGGACAAGGACAAAGGAGTAAACAGCTGAAGACATGGCCCAGGAGCCTACTTAGGTGGATGGACGTGAAAACAGGCAGGGCTCAGAACAGGAAAGAGGAAGGTGAAAGGACTCATGTCACGAAAGTGACCTGGGGAGAGACCAGGAGTCACAGGGCTGTGGTCAAAGAAGAAGCTCAGAAACACTCATTTCCAAGGCAGAGCTGTCCTGAATCAAGATGACCACAAGGGCTGTGGCCTGATTGGACACTGGAGATGAGGGGCCCAAGAGGTGGGTCCTGGCCCAGTTGCTGGGGTTCAGGTGGCAACCAAGTATGAGAGGGTAATGGCATCCATGCCTGCCACCCTACCACTGACCCTGGCCAGACAAATCAGAGAAGAATGGACGCCTGTTGAGACAGCTGTTGAACGAGTGGACATGTGGGAGGGGTTGGGGTAGAAATTAGAGTGAGCCTGGGTCAAAGGCTCCAGTGAGGGAGGGGGCATGACCTGGGGCTTCCTGGTGACAGAGATGGGAAGCCCAGGTGGAGAAGACATCCCTGACTGGGGAGCAGGCATGGTCTCCTGCCTGACCTGGGAGCTTGGCCAGATTTGTCACGGCAGGTCTCCTCATGCCTTCTCAGCTAGCTCCCTCCTCACACACTTGCCCTCTCTTGCCTGTCTGGAATGTTCCTCCCTCCCCTTGGCATGGACTCAGCCTAATGTCACCTCTTCAGAGGGGCTTTCCCTGAGCACCCCATTCTCTTCTGCTCTCTTTCACTGTTTGGTTCCTCAATAGCACAAGTTTACTTGCATCTGAGATGTGATTACACTGAAAATGTTAATAACTTTCACTTGGGGTGTGCAGGAGGCAGGAGGAAGCCCTGCCCCCAGCAAGATGTCCACATTCTAATCCCTGGAGTTTGTACGTTCCACACAGGGTAAAAGGCTTTTGGCAGACAGGATTAGGCAACCTGAGATGGGAGATCATCCTGGATTAGCTGGGCAAGGCCTGTGAAATCACAAAGGTCTTTATAATACAGAAGAAGGGGGTCAGTCAGAGCGAGAAAGTTGCAGATGTTGTGCCGTGGGGTTTGAAGATGGAGGAAGGGTCCCCGAGCCAAAGAATGCAGTCAGCTTTTAATTTTTTTTTTGGTGGTGGTTCCCTGGCTGGGAATCGAACCCAGGCCGCAGTGTTGAGAGTGTGGAAGCCTTAGCCACTACACCACCAGGGAGCCCCCTGCAGTCAGCTTTTAAAAGCTAGAAAAGGCAAGGAAATGGGTTCTCCCCTCGTGCCTCCAGAAGAACCAACCCTGACAACACCTTGACTTTAGCCCAGTGAGATTTATTTTGGATTTTGGACTGCTGACCTCCAGAACTGTAAAATAATAAAATTAGGTTGTTTTAAGTCACTAAACTTGTGTGATTTTCTTTTGCAGAAGCAATAGGAAAAGAATACAGGGTATAACATTTGAAATGATGCAAATCCTAAAAGACTAAAAAAAATCATCAAGACTCAAAAGTGTCGAAGTTAGTGGACCAAGCAAATTGCAAACGAAGCCATGTGGTAATTGGCCCCTTTTAGCTGGAAGAGAGGGAAACCTGCTACCATTACAGTTAGTCTGGAATTGGACAAGTTTTGAATTGGACATTACCCAGTGTCTATGTATCTGGGCTCTTCTGCTTCTTCAGGGCCAACTCTTTACCTGAGTGTCAGGCACATGGAAGGGCCCGTACAGCATCCGTTGAATGACTTTGATGCAGGAATTCTATCTGACAGGAGGAGGTGAGGAAGAAGTGCTCCTTGAGAAGGCCTGATGCCTGGGGTTGCCCTAAAGAGGTCACCAAGAGCCTGGGAGCAGGTCTGGGCTCAGGAGGCAGCCCCCAAGGGACGGCTGGGGTGTGTGGCACTGGGGCCGGCCCTGCCTCTAGCTGAATGCATGCTCTTTAGTAAATCAGGCCCTCTCTGTGGGGGTCAGTCTTCCAATCCATAAAACCAGGAGAATGTCCTAAGCGTTCTCCTCCATCTTCTGGGTTCTAATTATGGAAAGGGGCTGATAAGAGTTACATGAACAGCAGCCAAGCCCAGCTGCTACTTGAAAAACAGAAGTAGCAAACACAAGTGCTTATGGAAGCCAGGCCAGAAAGTGACTGAAGGGGGCAGAGGGGACTGAGGCCGATGAGACATTGATGCCAGGTAAGAATGCCAGCTGAGTGTCACCAGATGTCCCGAACCTTTTAGAAGAGAAATCTGGATTTGTGAGTGAATTTGCCCGAGTCCGAGAGCAACAGCATGTGTGCTGTTCTGATTATG
Source organism: Lyroderma lyra (assembly GCA_004026885.1). Lineage (NCBI taxonomy): Eukaryota > Metazoa > Chordata > Mammalia > Chiroptera > Megadermatidae > Lyroderma > Lyroderma lyra. The sequence goes on from PVJL010008698.1 coordinate 21,756, forward strand.
ACCTCTCATGTCAGCAGAAGAACTTCTCCATAATAGCCTCACCGAATCCTTACAGCCTGAGACCTGGGCATTTTTCTCCCCATTTTTCAGATCAGCAGACTAAGGCATGCAGAGGGGATGTGGCCTCCCCAAGGTCACACAGCTAGTGAGTGACAGGGCTGGGGCTCAGGTCGCCCTATCCTATTCCCCGTCATACAACTGGTAGGGACTGGAGACCCACCCACCCTGGGCGGGCAGACAGAAAGCCTCTCACCAGACTCCACTGACGCAGCGTGTGGACAGTGCCCGGGGCATGATCTCCGAGCCCTGCTGCATGAAGCCCCCGACGGGGAACCAGAGGCTATTCCCCAGTGTGTACTGGTTCTCCAGGATGTGGGGGCGCGCCCGCAGGCACGGGTGTGGGTTATACCACTCGTAGGGGCTCAGCCTGCGGAGAGACGAGGTTGGGGTGGGTGGATGGGGCCGAAGGAGGAGAAAAAGGAGAGAAAGAGGAAAGAGATATTGCCCAGCAGCCACCATGATCAGGAGAGATGGTGGGGGAAACAGGTAATGGAGGGAGAAAGAGATAAGAGGTGAACACACACACACACACACACACACACACACACACAGAAGAGGTAGAAAGAGAAACACGTGCAGAGAGTGGCAGAGAGGCAGAGAGACACCCACAAAGATGGAGAGACACAGAAAGTGGCAGAGAAACAGAGAAAGACAAAAAGAATGGGAAGGGGAGAGGCTCAGAGAGAACCACAGAGCAAGTCAGAGCCACAGGGTGAAATGCAGAGACAGGGCCAGGATGGGAGGGAGGGTCCAGGGAACTCGAGGCCCTGAGTGGGGGTTGAGGATGGTCCAGACAGAAAACAGAATGTGAAGGTCACGGCCCTCAGCTCCAGTCTTCTCCCCTCCCCTTCTTCCTAGGCAGCAGGCAGGAGACTCACCTGGCGGCCAGGAACAGGACACAGCTGACAGCCAGGTAGGCGAGAAGCATGAAGAGCCACACAGCAGGGGAGAAGGGATCCAGGAAGGAGAAGTAGCCAGGCTTGCGGCCCTGAGAGGAGAAGGTGTAAGACCCGGAGCCACCCTCACTGAGCCACATCCCCAGACCCCACCACCCAGGGGCGCACCAGCTCCACTGGCCCTTCCCAGGTCCTCCCTTGGGGATACAGGTATCTGGCCCCACTGCCAGCCCCTGCCTCCAGCCTCCACACCTCCAGGGGAACCGTACCATGTGCACTCGGTAGAGAATGCTGATTCCCAGGGTCATGAAGGGTTTGGAGAAGTCGATGACCTTCTCCCGCTCGGCTGTGATGGTGAATGCAGCCACAGCCAGGTCTGCCTTCTGCTGGAGGGGAAGCCGGTGGGGGCAGAGGGGCGGCCAGGGAGACAGACGGGTAGTTAGGGAGAAATGCACCAAGAGAGTGACTGAGAGAGAATATCAGAAGCCAAGAGGGAGGCAAAGAAAGGACAGGAGGGGTCAGAAACCTGGACTGGCTCCAGGAGTGCCCCAAATTGGACCCTCCTCTACTCGTCTGCTGTAAGAGGCTCTGCGGCCTCATTCCTGCCTGGCTGCCCCACCCCATCCAATCCCTCCTGCCCTCCCCCGATCATTAAGGTGCTGCTTTATAACACCTACCACAGACCCTCAACCCAACCACCACCCCTGGGGCCTGGAGAGAGTTTGGGATTGGAGTTGAGATGCTCACATACCGACCTACTCAGGACCCTCTTGGGGCCCTGAATTCTTCTGCCTTAGTTAGCAACAGGTAACATCTGAAACGTGCTTATTCTGTGCCAGGCTCCATGTCAGACAGCACTTGATGGAGATTACCTCGTATACTCCATCCAACAGCTAGCTCCCTGACTGCCCCTACTAATTCCATTTTATGGATGGGGAAACTGAGTCGCAGAGACAAAGGAACTAGCAAGTAAAGGCAGAAACTGTGACCTCTACTCTCCTGTCCTCAGCAGGCACCAGTGAGCTAGATGTGTGCATGAAGGCACTCCCCCTCAACATAGGCCCAGTTCCCAGCTGAATGGAGATCATGACCGTGGGGGAAGCTGCATGTGGTCTCAAGTTGGGGGCTGGAGTTGGGGGTGCCTTGGGTCTGGGTCTAAAGCAGTAAAGGGTGGGAGTGGGTGGGGTGAGATAGAGAGAAGGGTGTAGGTTGGCATCCAGGTGGCACCCCCAAAAGCCTTGATCCAAAAGGGCTATCTCACTCTAGTGGACATTAGCTGGCCTTTGGCTTTGGATAGGACGCAGGCTGGGAAAACACCTGGTATTTCTCCCACCCTCCCCTCAAGCCCCACAGACATACATACACACTGCATATGTGATCACTATATATGGTGATGTCTATACCACTACCACATGTGCACACCACCCCATACCCACACCTGTGCACCCAGACACAGGCTGACCAGTGATGCACCGCCCACACAGACTCAAGGAGACAGATGCGGGCCATCTGCAGGAGTGCAAGGAGGAGCGGAGACACACGGGGGAGCAGGCCCTCCCTAGAGGCACAGTGCACACGCTCACACACGTGGGCCTGCCATGTAGGCCATGGTTTTGGGAGGGGCCCAGCGAGGGAGTGGGGAGCCCTGCGCTCGTTGGGTGACTTTGGACAGGGGCTTTCACATCTCTGGCCTCATTTTTGCTCATCTGTAAAATGGGGGAGGGAGTTGGGACATGCCTCCCAGGATGTCCCTTCCAGGCCTAATGATTCCATTCCCCAGGCCTCAAATGGGCCTCAGCACTGACTTCAAATTCAAGCAGATATCCACCTCCCTCTGGGACTGAGGTAAGAGCCAAGGTGCAGGAGGAGATAAGCACTCACCCTGAAGGGGCTGAGACTGAGAGCACATGAGGTAATATAGGCCCAGGCAGAACCCAGGAGGGGAGAGAGGGCACAAGCTCAAAAGATAACCACAAGGTAGAGAGGTGGCACAGGTTGAAAATAAAAACCAAGGTCAAGGAGGAAGCACATAGGGCCCAAATGAAATCCAGGGTCAGGGAGGGAAGAGACAGGTCTCGAAGACAATTCTATGTCAGGAAGAGAGGACAGGCCCAAAAGAGAAACAAAGAGAAGGAAGAGATGGCACAGGGCAAACTAACACAGGGCAAAGAATAGATGGCACCGGCTCCAGTATGACTTGGGAGCAGAGAGAGATGGCACAGCTCCAAAGCCGAATCCAGGGGCAATGATGTGTGGGAGGGGCTCAGAACATGACCAGAGCCAGAGAATACCCTTGGGGATCCCTGGGTGTTGAGAGTAAGGGGTGCTTCCCCTCTTTCTTGTGCACTGTCACTTTTATGACTAATACATGAATTGTCAGGAATAATCATAGCCAAAACAGGAATCTGCCAAATTTCATCCACCCACAGAAGGTGTGTCCAGGCAAGGCTGTCCACAGGGCCCAAGTCCCCATTTCAAAAATCAGGAGGCACTGGCCTTTCTGAGATAGGTTTGGGAGCGTCCCAGTGGTCCCCAGGCTAGGTGCTTGGGAGTCCACTTCCTCCCTAATGTCTGCTGGGCTCCTGTCTTTTTGTTCCATCCCCCCAGGCAGGCTCACTAGCCTCCTGTTGTTTTTTTGTTTTTTAAATGTGGGTAGCTCCCTGGCTGGGAATCGAACCCAGGCCGCAGCGTTGACAGCGCGGAAGCCTTAAGCCACTACACCACCAGGGAACTCCCTCACTAACCTCCTTACCCACTCCTAAGACTTGGCCTCAGGCCAAACACCTGGCCTGGCCTACTTCTCTTTCCCACATTTTCCACACCTTGTCCAGTGACAAGGGCAGCAGCTTTGCTTCCAATCTGTCTGGTCTCTCCACCTTCACCCCTAGGCCCAGACCATTGGATGTGTCTCCTGGCAACAGAATTAGCCCACCTGGCCTCCCTGTCACCACTCATAACCCCCAATCAAAAGGGAGAGTCTTCTGTTTAAAACACATCAGTGGCTCCCCAATGCAACTAAGACCAAACCTTTCGTGGACAAGAAGTTCGACATGATCTGAAACCCACTCGCACTGACTCATCTCATGGCCTTTCCCTTTAATCACCTGGCTCCAGCCACAATGGTTACTTTTTATCCTTCAACACAGCAGGCTCATTTCCCACCTCAAGGTCTTTGCATGTGTTCTTCCAGTTCTTTCTCACAATCTTGAGACTTAGCTCATACCTCACCCCTTCATCTCTCAATGATTGCCTCCAGACCCTACTTGCCCCACCCCAGGGTTCTCTCATTACCCATGACCTTATTTTATATCCTTCTTAGCACTACCAGAGATGACCCTGCCCGTTTGTTTATTAGTGAACTGTTTTCCCTACTAAATTACAAGCTCTTTGCCTATCTGATTAGAGATGCACCTCAGAGCCTATACACAGTATGTTCCCAACAAATACTGCTTGGTTTTGACCAAGTGCAACCTCTCTGAACAGCACCCAAGGCTGCTCCAGCTCTGCACTGCATTCCTGAGCTTGGCGCCATCCCTCTTGTGCCACTGCTTTCTGGCCTCAGCACCTCTGCCTGAGGTGTCCCACTCTGCCTTTCAGAATTGGACCCCACCCATCCCTCTAGATCCCCCTTGAGCCTTCCTCCCTCTGCAACACCTTCCATGTCCCCCCACCCCCACTGCAGACACCCCTTGATTTTGTCACTAAGCTCAGTCTGGAAAGTTACCTGTTCACTTCTCTGCCTTGCCTACTAAACCTTCAAAGGTAGGGCCAGATGGATGCATCCTGTGTCTCCTCTGCTGGGGGCCCAGCAATGTTGTCCCAACTCCAGGGTCTCCCAAAGGTTACCAGTCAGAGAAACCTCCCCTTCCCGAGGCTTTAGAGGACCTCACGCAGGTCCAGATGCCTGAACTTATGCGGTACTTACGCTGCAGCCAGAGTTCCAGGGCTTTACCTCCCCAGAACAACCCTATGAGGACAGACCAGCATTGACACCATGTTACACGTAAAGAAACCGAGGCACAGTGAGGGTAAGGACCTTGTTCTAGTTGACCCCAGGATTCAGATCCACTCCCCAGAATCACCTGTCTGCTGGCCCCTCCCCCTATGCCAGGGCATCTGAGGTCAGGTCCAGTTGGGAGTCTCCTCCCTATTCCTAGGGAGCCCAGAAAATGAGAGCTGAGTGACCAGAGGATGGAGCAAGTCCCTGAACTTCCCATGAACACCCAGCAAACACAGCTTCCACCCTCTCCTCAACAGCATCCCAGGCAGAAGCCTAGGGATATTCTCGACATCCCCCTCACTCCTCACTGTGTGTACCCTCAAGCCCTCCTGATTCCACCCCCCAAACGCCTCTGGGATCAAGTTGTTGCTCTCCACCCCCATGGCCAGTGCCCAGATCACATCTCTCAGGACTGAAAAGCTTGTCTCTGCTTCCCTGACCACCCAGCAAGCAGCCTTGGGGGGCCCCAGAAACTACAATTCAGTCATACCAGCCGCTGCGTACACCCTGCAATAACTCTCATCCTTCTTACTCTCAGCCAAGCTACTTCTCAGCTGGCCCCATGAGGTCCTGCGCCCTCAGGCCCCTAACTCACCAGTCTCATCCCTCAAAGCCTTAGACTGAATGTTCCCATCCCCCACCAAATTCGTATATTGAAATCTTAATCCTCAATGTGATGGTATTAGGATGTGGGGGCTTTTGGGAGGTGATCAGGTCATGAATGGGATTAATGTTTTTACAAAAGAGGCTCCAGAGAGCTCCCTCCCACTTCCACTATGTGAGCACATGGCAAAAATGGCTGTCTATGAGGCAGCAAGAGGGCTCTCACCAGACACCCAATCTGCTAGCACCATGATCTTGGACTTCTAGCCTCCAGAACTGTGAAAAAAAAAAAAAATCTGTTGATTATAAGCTACCCAGTCCATAGTATTTTGTTATAGCAGTACAGACTAAGATATCTTGCCCCATATCCTCATGTTGCAGCCACCCTATCCTTTCTGTCTGTTCATTCATTTATTTCCCTGCTCGACAAATATCTGTGGGACACCCATCACTGGCCACTCAGTTCTAACTTTGGGAATACAGCAGTGAATATGAACATATAATGTCAGGTAGTGACAGCCATGATGAAAAAAATAATGCAGGGAAGCATGATCCAGACTGCCACCCACCCCCACTGCCAGGAAGTCTTGAGTACAAACATGAAAGAAGTGCGGGAACCAGGCATGAGAAGACCTGGGGTGAAAGTTCCAGGCTGAGAAATAGAGGGCACAGTCCTTGAGGTGGGAAGTGACCTGCAGTGCCCAAGGTGGCTGGGGCAGAAGGGGAGGCGTGGGAATGCAGCGGAGCAGGGACCAGAGCTAGGCAGGGCCTTGCAGGCCATGACGGGCTGGATTCCACTCCAAGGGCAACAGGACATCTCATCAGAGGGTGTGAGCAAGGGGGTGACGTGATCTGGCTGCTGTGAGAATATGCCATAAGGGCAAGCGTGGAAGAGTCGGGGCTGGGGTGACGAATGAAGACATCCATGGACATGCTGACAGCTGAGCTCTGTGGGGCAGAGAGAGTAGGCCAGATGTGGGTTTCATTCTAAAGTGGGGACAAACAGATCCTTAAACAATGCAAGTTCCTTCTATGCGCCTCTCACCTTTAAACCTCCTTCCCACCACCTCCTCCTCCCCTTCATTTCCTAGCAGACTCCTATGTTTTTAAAGAAGACTGCCCTCCCCAAGAGGACCCCAACAGTCGTTTAATCCGCAGAATGAAAATAGGAAGAACTCAAATGATGAGCAGCCTGTCTAAATGCCTAAAGCCAATCAAAACACTTGTGATTTTTCCCCCAGCCAAACCCGCCCTCTACACCAGCTCTGTGCAAAGGGCACTGCTGCTTTGCCGTAGCTGCCGGTCAGCCTCTGCCGAGAGGGGGCACTAGAGGAAAGCTACAGGCCTGGAGGAGAGCAGAGCTCCGCGACTTAAGGGTCTCTGACAGCCTCCTTTCTGTATCCACGGCAACAGTTCTTCCCCTTGGGGCAGTGGAGGAGTCCAGTTTGCAACTTCCTAACACTTGCAGAATCAGCCTTTCCGAACTCGGGGTCACCAGCGCCAGTTAGCGAGCACCCCGTTTCGTTTCCAGTGGTTTCTTTTCTTTTTTTCCTTCAAAACTAGGGATGTAGCCACTCCCTTGTCATGACACCTGAGAGCGATGGTGTGCAAACTATGCCCTCAGGCCAAGACCAGCCTACCTGCCTGAGTTTGTAAATAAAGCTTGATTGGAACACAGCCATACCCATTTGTTTATGTATTGTCTATGACTGCTTTCCCTACAACAGTAGTTGTGACAGCATGGGTTGAAAAGCCAAAAATATTTACTTTCTGGCCCTTTACAGAAGTTTGCTGATCCCAGGCTCAGATCTCAACTTTTACCCTCCCAAGTACCTAGTGAATGACTTTATTCCTAGTAAATAATTCTCTTCATTCAAATGTCTGGCATGGCCTGTTTCCTGGCAGGACCATGACTGATGTAGAAATGACAACACCCAGGTCACATGAGCACTTAGGCTATATGGTCACTCACTGTCCACAGGAAGCTAGGAGGACCCACTAACAAGTGGTTTCTCAAAAGGAGGATAGTTTTCTGCAGAAGAGAGCATGATTTGCTCCTAAACATTAGAGGTCTGTGCTGTGAGTCACCTCTTGGTGACTGCATCCCTCCTTGCCAGTTCTCTGCACATCCTTGGATCTGCTGGGTCAGCAGCCCTGGTGGCAGATCATCTGGCCCACAGCTGAGGCTGCTGCAGAGCCTGTGCATGGGTTGTTCAGTAAATGGGTTGAAAGCAGCACACTCAACTTAGACCTGGGTAGAAATTGCTACCAAAATCCAAAAAACCCACTAACCATTGCCAGTACCAACCAAACCTCCACCCTGCAAGGTCTACAGTTCAGCTCTGTTGGGCCCCTCATCTGAGTTTCTAAGTCTTAATCTTTCCAACTTCTTCCCTTGTCCTCTCAGCACTCAGGATGGTAGCTGCTTCCTGCAGTTGCTACCTCCATGATTCCTTCATTTTCCCCTTTCAGTCAGCTGGTTAACAACTTTCCACCTACTTAACAATTCTTACGTCAAATTCTCTATTTGAGTAGCTGGTGCTGTTTTTGTCTCCAGATTGGAGCCTGACTGAGGGATATCAGCAGTGGATTTATTGCCGCCCCCTTTTCCTAAATGCTGCTTCCTGCTCAGTGTACTGGCCAGCATGATACCGTGGATCATCGAGATCAAGTACTCTTGATCTCGTATATGATGGCAGGAAGTGAGAGTTAATGTTGCCTGAGGCAAGACTGAAGATGTGTGCTCCTGGCTTCTGGTGGTCCTTGGAATGCAGCATGGAGAAAAACCATTTGCCAAGTCAGTAGCTCACACCAGCTGACAAAGGTTGTGTTGACCTGCTCCAGTAAAGAGACTTCATTTGGGCCAGCAACTGCAATTGGAGTCATCACCTGATTGCATTTATAACAATCCACAGTCATTCTCCAAGACCCACCTGCCTTCTGCACAGACCGAACAGACCAGCTGAACAGGGATGAGATCACTACCCCTGCTTCTTTCAAGCCATTATGGCAGTGCTAATTTCTGCAACTCCCCTAAAGACATACAATCGCTTTTGGATTCCTATCCTGAGAAAATGGGGAGTTCTAGAGGCTTCCACGTGGGTCTTGCTACTGTGATGGCCCTGACTCCACAGGGTAGCTCTGCCAGCTGCCATGAGTTTCTATTCCGATTATACAATCAGGATTTGAGAAGACTGTGGGTCCACAGATGTAGCAGGCCCATTCTGAATTGAACTTGGGCTCAGACCCCATCTATCACCTGACCAAATAAGCCCCACTGTGGTCTACCAGTCAAAACGGGAAAAATCAGAACGATCTGTCATCTGTAAAAATGACAGGAGGTTGTCAAAATATCTAAAAGCCAATCAAAATCCTCAGTACTGAGGAGCCTATCTAGATACTGGTATAGTCTTTCTAGAAAGTAGTTCAATAGTATATGAGGGCTGTCCAGAAAGTATTCAGCCATGTAACATGAAAAATAGAGGCACCCATGGCTGGATTTTTTCTGGACAGACCTCGTCTAACCAAAGCCATATAAAGGGTCTTCCTTTTTCATGCAGTTATTCTATTCAGAGAATTAATCAATTAGCAACTACAAATGCGGGCAAAGCTTTTGTACATAAAGATGTTTTGCTTATGGTTGTTTATAACAGCATAAACAAACAAACGACAACACCTGGAAATAACTAAATATTAAAAAAGCTTCACTAAATTACAGTACATTCATGTGGCAATTAATATGTAGCCATGTAACATTCTGTTTAGGTGAAAACAATAAGATACTATTTTTAGCCTTTCAGATTGGCAAAGACTTTTTTAAAAGATTGGTAATACCCATTGTTGGCAAGAGAGTGGGAAATTTGACATTCTCGTGCACTTCTGGTGGGAATATAAATTGTTAGAACCTTTTGAACAGCCATTTGGCAATATAAACTTAAAAAGAATACCCTTTGACCCAGTGCTTTCATTGTTTGGAATTCATCCCTTAGAAGCATGCCCACAAATCCACAGGCCCCACTGATGGTGGCATTGTCTATACTGGCAAAAACTGGAAACCACCCAAATATCCATCAATAGGGGATGAATTAAATAATTCACACTCAGCCAAACAATGAAATCTGTATTGCTTCACTTGAATTTCAAACAGGCATCACAAATGATCCATGCCCAGAGATAACTCTTATTTCCCCAACCTGACCAAAATGCTCCTCCTACAACCTCTCCGTGGTAGAAACCGGCCTCGCCATTGTCCCCACTGCTTAAGCCCAACCCTGCCCTTGCCCTTGGGTCCTCTCTCCCTCTTGCACACATCGCAGGAGTGGCAGCTTGACAAAGCTGCTACTTAAGCGCAAGCCGGTATCTTCCAAACCCTCCAACGGCCTTCCAACTGGACCTGTTTCTACTCTTGCCCCACTACAGTTATTCCCCAAGAGATCAGCCAGGGTAATAATTCTTAAATGATTTAAAAATTAAATCAAGGTCACACACCCATGCAATGGAAGTAGACCTAAAAAGGAATGAAATACTGATCCATGGATGAACCTCAAACACATTATGATGAGTGAAAGAAGCTAGACACAAAAGGCCACAAATTAGATAATTCCATTTATATGAAATGTCTAGCATAGGTAATTCCATGGAGACAGAGAGCAGATCGAGGATTGTCAGGGGCTCAGGAAAGGGGGCATGGGAACTACCTATTTAATGGGTATGACTTTTTTGCGGGGGGTCATGAAAACAGTTTGGAACTAGACAGAGGTAGTTGTTGTACATCATCATGAATATACGAAATGCTACAGAATTGTATACACTTTAAAATGGTTTTATGTTATATGAATTTCACCTCAATAGAGAGAAAAAAACAAATTAGATCATGGCACATCCCCGGCTTAAAAACTTCCAGTGGTTTCCTAACAATACAAATAGCATCCAAACTCCTCACCCGCAAGGCTCCTATGATCAGGGCTCTGATCTGGAGCCTTGCACTGTCCTTCGCCCTCCCCCCACAAAACTCTATGACGGAGGTAATATCGCTGCCATGTTAGAGGGGAAACAGTTCAGAGAGATGAAGTGGCTTGGGAACATATGGGCAATCTGAAGCTGGCTCTGCCTGACTCCTAACCAGCTCACAGCTATAATGGCTGCCAACGTGGCCACCCAGACCCCTCTTTGGGATCAAGCACTCATTGCCTCAGCTGATGGCTGATCACTCTTAGTTCTGTGGGAGGAAGAATCCCTTCACCCAAGGTCCTGGCCCTCCCTGAGGACAGCCCCTGCAATGACATGTAGGTAGCAGGTATAAAAGTCTGCCCCCTTGCCCTGGGGGGATGTGTGATAGCCATCCCAGCTCACAGCTACCTGTGGGACTGCTGAGGCCCAGTCATGATTGCATCGCAGCTCAACTCATCCCTCGGCCCAAATCTGCTCTTTCACTCCCTCACAGGGCTGGTTTCCAAGGGGACCCCAAAATAACTGCTGCCTACTAATCTCTATCTCAGAGTCTGCTTATTGGGACCCCAGCCTAAGACATCTGCTCTGTACTTGAAGGTCAGTCTGGAGATTGCAGACTTGATTGTGGGGGCCCTACGGGAGCTATAGTTAAAGCATGAGAGTGACAGGTCAGATTTGCATTGTAGAAAGATTCTACTGAAGGACAAACTAAAATGGAGAGAGAAGGGAGGCCAGAGGCCAGTGAGGAAGCTGGTGAGAGGGACAGGGCCTTAATTCACACCAAGGAAGTGATGGCAGTGAGCACAATTCCAGCAGTGGCCACTGGGTGGAATAAATGGACCATAATTCTAGACTGGCTAGAGAGCTCTAGTTGCAGGGTAGCGGGGCAGAGGCTCAGAGGATGCCGGTGCTCTGGGCTGTTTTCCATCTGGAAGTTACTTATCAGCTCTGGGCCAGCCTATTGGGGTGCCAGCCCTGGCTCTGCCTGTCACTAGCCATGTGGCCTGGACATGGTACCTTGGTGCCTCACTCTGTCCTTTAGAGAAAACTGGCTGATGGACAGGCCGTGAGGAGTTAAAGAGTTCATGTAAGTTCAGAAAGCTTGGACAAGGGCCTGGCATGGAGTGAATGAGCATTACCCTGCTCACTGCAGGCTCCCCAAGTACCTGCTGGGTGTCTGGAAAGGGCACAGGCCTTGGCCAGACACACCAGGCTGCAGCCCTGTAATCGGGGCTGCAAGTCTCTTCACTGCTGGGCCCCAGATCTCTCATTGGTAGGATGGCAGTGATCCTCTGGGTTATGAGGGATTGTAGGAGAAGTATAATAAGTAACAATTGAAAAGTTCCTGGCACATGGTGTAAGGTCAAGAAACGCAGCTGCTGCTACTGTAAGAATGGTGAGGAGTATTTGCGCAAAGCTCAGCACACTCGGCCATCCCACGGCAGGCAGCTGAGCCTCACTCACTCAGCAAGGCCAAACCCCGCCCATCCCAGCCTGCTCCTCCTCCAGTGTTCTCTCCCAAAATGTCATCGCCTTCGCCCAGCTGCCCAAGCCAGAAACAGGAGGAACTCCTGCATCCTCTCTCCTGCATCCCCACCCTGGCACTCCCCAGCTTCCCCTTGGTCTATATCTCTGCCATCCCCTTAACACCCTGCAGATCAACCTACAGCCCCTGCTGCCCTCTCCACCCTACAGGTTCTCTTTCCTCACTTGAGCCAATTCAAAACGGGTACCCTCCACCCCCCCCACCCCCCCCACCCCTGCCATTCCATGGACCACCTGCTGAGAGTCAAACTTTAATCCACTCAGTAAGAGCAAGGCCAGGCCTAGCCACTGTATCTCCAGGGTGTAGCACAGGCCCTGAGATAGTAGACACTCAATAAATGGTAGCTGGAGAACAGATGAACACATGAATGTATATATGAGTATATGCTGTCTATGCCAAGGGAAATAGCATTAACATTCATGCTAGTGGCTGTTGTTTCCCCAATTTTACAGCTGAAGAAATAACATTATAGAGAGGTTAAGTTACTTGCCCAAGGTCACACAGCTAGTGCACAGCAGATCCAAGATTCAAACAGGACTCAGGACCACAACTGCAGGTACTGAACAGAAAAGCTCCAGGCCACTGTGCTATGCACCCAGGCACCATTGCACCAAAACTCCCACCCATCCTATGGGGCAGGACCAAGGCACAGGGGGGTCAAGACTCTTGCCTGAGGTCGTGCAGCTGTAAATAAGACGATTCCACTACTTTTTTGTTGATGAATATACTGGAGTCCAATTTAAGTAACTTCTTAGGGGGCTACTCCCCTGGAGTCTGCTTATTTCTGGGGGCCCTGGTAAATGAAAATTTCTAAGCCTATGTGACTGAGGACTGAGCTGCAGAAATGGAGGTCATGGCGAAGCCAGCCAATCATGGGGGTGCCAGCTCTCGCATTCCTCACCTCCTGTCTTCTCACGTTCCAGCTTCAGGTCCTTTAAATGCACCCAGGGTAGAACCTTTCAACCAAATGGCAGCCTATGGGGAAGTGCCTTGGGCCTGCCTGTGAGGCGGTGTCAGCAAGACCCAGCCACCAGGACCCAGGGGACAGCCCCACCTCTGCCTCCACCAGAGCAGTTATGCTTTGTCCGGGGTTCTAAGGGCACTTTCAATTGGAAAAAAGCTTGTGCAGTCAAAACAACTTCTGAAAATCAGTGCCCTAAGGGATAAATGTCCTTGTGAAGCAACGTGTTCTTCAAATATACCCTGGTGACACTCAGGGGCTTGGATGTAGTGAATTTTGGATGCAAGAGGTAAGCGGATGAGAATATGCAATGCCCTTAGCCAAGTCCAATGTCAAGGCTGCCCTTACCATGTGTGGCCACAGGTTCGTGCTCTGTACGCCTGCCCTGGGTATGCCCTAAGTTGGGGGCCCATTTGTCTCCTGTGGCACAGTCCGCCTCTGGGCATTTGCCCACCCAGCTTCCTATGCCAGAACTAAAAAGGTGAACTACCTATGAGCCCTGATCTCTGACAAACAACATGTGCGGTGCTGTCCATTTTCCGTAACCCTCAGTTCGCACCTGCCAGTATCATCCTCATTCCAGGGAGGGGAAACTGAGGTTCAGAGAAGAGAAATGACTCACCTGAGCACTCAAACTCAGGTTGGTCTGACACCAAAGTATTCTGATACACCAAGCTGTCTTTCTCTCAACCAAGCTCACTACAATCTCCCACACTCCTGCCTCTTTCCCTCATCTTCATCCAAATTTTGTCTACAATTAGGGCCCACTAGTGCTTCTAGTGTACCCCACTCTCTTATCGCCACCTTTGTAAATGCCGCTTCCTCATCTCTGAACACATCGCCCTCCTCCCATACCCCCATTTCATCTTTCTGACTCCACACCCTTTTGAGTGTCACCTCTTCTGGGAAGCCCTCCCTGGATTCCTGGCTACGTAAGAAGCCTCCTCTAGGACTGAATTCCCCAGTCATAGCCCTGATGGCTCTGTCTTATGCTTTTCTGCATCCTAAGGAGACCCTAAACTCTTGAGAGCAGGGTCCAGGTCCATTGTGCTCACCACTGTATCAGGAGCTGCCAGCATGGTGCAAAGCACGTGGTAGGTGCTCAGCAAATACCTACTGAACAAGTGGACTTGTGCGTTCAGCAGGTGGTCTCCATGTCTGCAATGTGCCAGACCCTCCTAGCAGATGCCAGGAGTGGGGCACAAATGGGACATCCCTGCCCTCCTGGCCCAAGCCCTGTGTCCCATAGAAAGCCTCTCCCAACCTGCTCAGCCTCTGCTGCTCACCCCTCCACGTCACTTTCATTCACTCAACAAAACTCTGAGTACCTATTGAGCCATGGTGGCACAAGGGGAAGCATTTGGCCAACACTTGGGGCACAGGAGGTGACACACTATCCCTCTTTCCTCCACGTCCACTCCAAGGCACTTGCCTGGCACAGGTACCTAGCGCACCATTGGTGTGGTTGGCGCGGGGAGCCCGCAGGGACTCACTCCTTGTCCTTATGTTCCACCAGGCTGGTTCTGAGGCTCCCCGGCTGCCCACTACACACACCCCCTTGCCCACACAGGCCATGACCCCTTTCCCAGCCCTGGTCTGGCCTGGCCATACCCGGTTGATGAGCTCGCCGACCATGCCCGTCCAGGAGCCGTTGGGCTCAGGCGCCCCGTACAGCCCATCCTCCACCAGCCGCAGGCGGTAGCGGAAGCGCAGCAGCTGGGCCAGCTCCCGGAGCATGTCCACGCAGAAGCCCTCGAAGCGCTCATTCCCTGACAGGGCTTGGAAGTTGGGCCGGCGCATGACATATGGGTTCTCCTGGAAAGGCAGGGGAGAAGAGGGGTCAGAGACCAGGAGTCTGGGGGTTGGCCCAGGATCCCAGGGCCCAGGCCAGGCAGCTAAATCCAGGATCTGCTCAGAGTGAGGAACAGGCCTGAAGCCAGGACAAAGCATATGGGCCCTACCAGCCCCTAGCAAATCAGAGGGGGCTGTTTTAATCTCCATCGGCCAACCTGGCATTCATCTGTCTCAATCTCAAATGTCTAGGTGGGAGGCAGGTAACCTGAGAGTGAATCAGACTGGATGGAAGTCATGCCAAATGGAACGGGCTTCCAAATTTTAAACTACAACCTATGGTAAGACATCCATTTTGCTTTGCAACCCTAGTCACATACATAAACGAGAGCTGTCCGGAAAATATCTAGCTATGTAATGGGAAAAACAGAGGCATTTATGGTTGGATTTTCCCAGACAGCCCTCGTATGTGTGCAATCACATGCTACACTAGACTTGGTTCTGCAGTTTCTACCCTTATGCCTATGGCACTATACCCTGATATTTTCTGTTCTACATTTTTCTGTGATAGCACAACTTATTAGTTATTTCAAATGAACAAAAAACTAGTATTGGGAGTACCCTGGTGGTGGTGTGGCTAGGCTTCAGCCCTCTCAACGTTGCGGCCTGGGTTTGATTCCCAGCCAGGGAGCTACCCCCCCAAAAAAACAAACAGACAAACAAACAAAAAAAAAACAACTAGTATCATTTATAGTATCTTAAGATAAACTGCCTCTGAATGGGAGCTTTCTTTCTAGTACTTTGAAGTTTACAAGTTGTATCTAGAAAATTTACTACTGTGGAAAATAAAGACTGCTTAAATTGAATGGAGGGAGAGAGAAGGCCTGTGGTTTTTCTTTTTGATTAATTGCTGTAACACTGTCCCTCAGGTTGCTGAGGGAGTTTCATATTTTTTCTAAACATCATTAGGCACCGAAGCTCTTGCAGGACAACGTTGATGCTATATGAATTCTGTCATTTTGCTAGCACTGAAATGGCCCCTGGGTCCACCACTCCGTTAGAACTATCGACTCCGTTTGTATTAATTTTTGTTACAAATCTTACAAAAGGGAGTGCTTCTGGATATTTAGGTCTACATTCTATTTTAAGGCTGTATATTCAGTTTTCATAAATTGTTGTTAGAAGCCCAATTATCACCCCTGCTATCTTGTAAGTGTCATGTCTTTGTTATCTTCTAAACCCAAACTAACTGTGCTATCTCCTACTCCTTTCTGGCCTTCTTTGAGTTCTTCCAACAGGCAGAAATTGGGAGGGACTTTTACTCCCGAGCCTGTAGTGTCTGCCATCTTGGTCACTGTCACTCCTGCTCCACACTTTTTTACATGATGAGTAGCAACCCCTGAATTGATGTCATGAGCCAGGAAGGGACCAAAAAGGGTCTGCCCCACCAGGCTTCAACTCCATCCCAATGCTGCCATGAGGGAAATGGGCCTGAGATACCCAACAGCCAATGTTGAGAGAATTTGGAAACCCAGGTGGTTTTGTAAAATATTCTTTTTTTTTTGTATGTGGGTAGTTCCCTGGCTGGGAATCAGACCCAGGCCGCAGCGTTGACAGCACCGAAGTCTTAAGCCACTACACCACCAGGGAACCCCCTGTAAAATATTCTAATGATAAAGAATTAGAATATTCTAATGCCATTTGTTTGTTTGTTTGTTTGTTAATGCTGTGCAGGCTAAACACCTGACAGTCTGAAATCTCTGGTCTACAGCTGGTTTGCTACGATGATGCTTATTTCTGAGGGGTTTAGGCAAATTTTACCGACCCCCATCGTACCAGGTATGTGCAAAAGCAGAGAGAACATTCTAAGTGCTGGTAAGAGGAGACACACAAAGATGCCAGTAACAAAAGGGACATTTATCTTGACACAGTTATTGTCTAAATCAAACTTGTCCAACCAAGGGCTGGGAGGTCGCATGCGGCCCAGGACAGCTTTGAATGCGGCCCAAGAGTAATTCATAAACTTTCTTAAAACATTATGAGAGTTTTTGTGATCTTTTTTTTTTCTTTAGCTTATCAGCTATCATTAGTGTTGATGTATTTTATGTGTGGCCCAAGACAATTCTTCTTCCAATGTGACCCAGGAAAGCCAAAAGATCGAATACCCCTGGTCTAAATGGTTATTTGTGCAGTGTCACTTTGGACTTAGGAACAAAAGGACTTAGGACTTAGGAAATAGCCAGGAGAAGTCTGACAATAATAGCCACAATACTGAGCATGTATTGAGCACCTGCTGAGTACAGACCATGCATTGCACGTGTTCTCTGGATTCTATCACTTTAATTCCTCACAGTGGCCTTATATGGAAAGTGTTACTACATTCATTTTACACATGTGGAAACTGAGGCTTACAGAAGTCAAGTTACCTGTCACCTCTCAGTTATTCAATGCATCATTACTGAGCTCTGAGGCAGAAGTGGCTGCAATATTTTGCTGCTCCTCCCATCAAGAGGTGGAGCCAATTTCCCCACCTCTTGGGTCTGTCCTCAAGACTTGCTTCAGCCAACAGAACATGGTGGAAGTGATGCTGTATAAATTCCAAAGCCCGGGCCCTTATAACAGCCTCTTGGGTCCACCGTGTAAGGAACCCTGGGCCAGCTGGCTTGAGGATGAGTGAACCGGGGTAAGCCAGCCAACATCTAGCACCCCTAACCACTCCAGACCTTCCAGCCCAGCCTAGCCACCAGATGAACACATCAGCCATCGTAAGCTCAGGAGAGACCAAGCAGAACTGTTTGGTTGATTCACAGAATCATAAGAAATAATAATCTTATTGTTTTAAGCCTCTAGATTTTGAGGTGGTTTGTTACACACGATAGGTATTATGAGGCCAGCTTCTATTATGGGGTCTGGGTTCCAGGATCCCACAAAGCCCCTCAGTGAGGGTGATGTGATGGAGGGAACTAAGTGTTTTTTTCTCGTGACCAAGCTGCCTTTCTAAATCCAAAATTGTGAAACTGGGGGTAGGAATGTGAGATACTACTAATAATAGCGACAGCAGCTAGCATTTCTTGTGGGCTTGCTATGTGACAGCTATTCTGTCAGCGTGGGAGGTCGGTATTATTATCTCTGCTTTAGAGATAAGGACATGGAGGTCTTGAGAAGTGAAGTAGTAAGTGGTGAGATGAACAAATCCAGCTGACTCCAAAGCTCTTAAGCCCTGTGTTTAAGACTGAACTCAGTAGACAGAATGGAAGAGTGATATGGGGGACACCAGACCCAGAGACAAGGACCCAGGCTAGATATCAAAGCTGGAAAATCAGAAATCAAGAACTGTCTATACAAATACCAGTGTTAAAGCTGAAAGGCTCTCCTACAGCCCTCTTGACATACAGAGAAGGAAACTGGAGCTCAGGGAGGTCAAGTGTCTTGCCCAAGGCCCCACACAGCTGCAGCAGAAGAGTGGGAAGGGGAAATGGGGCAGATAGAGCTGGGATTTAGGACCCAGCTGTTGTGTGCTCCAAAGCCCCTGTTCCTTCTATCAGGCCAAGCTGATCTCCAAATTTAAGACTGAGGCGCATGGGTTGTGGATTTGGGGTCAAGGCCTCAGGACCAGGGCCTAAACTTATATAGCCAGAAACAGAGACTGGGGCATGCACACAGAACTCAAGATCAGAAAACAATAATCTAGGACTCAACCTAGAGCCCTAGACCATCAGAAATGAGGGTCTTAAGGAGCCTCTAATCCAAGGTTTTCAGCCTTCAAAGAGAATTATCCGCAGAAGCACTGCAGATAGACAGTGGGTTGCTGCTAAGTCTGATTCTAAGATCATGCTACAAATGGCTGTGCACTTGTACACAAAAATGTAAGACTCACAGTCCTGGAAGCATTGCTTGTAACAGGCACAAAGACTGAAACAACTTATTTCAGGACAGGTTAAAAAGATTATTGATGTCATCAAAGCATCCCAGGTGACTACTAAAATAACAAGTTCTCTCAGATTTACGAAGAGGAAAAAACAAGCTACAGAACAATGTGTATGATATGCTACTCATTGTGAAGGAAAGATGGGGACATGTTTGTATATGCATAGACACTTCTGAAAGGATGTACCCTCTGGACAAAAAAAAAAAAAAAAAAAAAGGGACCTGGAAAGAGAAAAAATCTGATTTTTCACTCCTTACACTCTCTTTGAATTCTATTTAATATAGGTTTGTACTAACTTCTGTCCCTCCCCAGTTTAAAAATTTTAATATTTTAAATATTAAATTTAAAATATGATATTTAAGTGTATATGAAAATGCAAAGGATCAAGAAGAACCAAAGCAATCCTAAAGAGGAACATGAAAACTGGAGAATTTACCCTACCAGATAGTCACACTTAATTTAAAGTTATGGTATGTAAGCAAAGGTGGACAGATAATAGAATGGAGGGTTGGAAACACAGATTTATGACAAAGGTGATTGTGGAGGAGGGAGAAAAAAATGACTTTTTTGGGGGGGGGAGGGGTAGTTCCCTGGCTGGGAACCGAACCCAGGCTGCAGCGTTGAGAGTGCCGAAGCCACTATACCACCAGGGAAACCCCAGAATGACCATTTTAATAAATAGTGCTGTTCAACTAAACATCCATGTGGAAAAAAATGTATTCTGACTCCCTACCTCATATGATACATAAAAATCAGTTCCAAGTGAACTGTAGATCTAAATAGAAAAGGTAAAATATTTAAGTTTTTAGAAAATAAATAGACTATCTTCATGACCTTGGGGTAGGCAAGGAATTATTAAATTCTGAAAGAATTAACCATAAAGAAAAAAAGAGGGAGTTCCCTGATGGTATAGTGGCTTAAGGCTTTGGCGCTGGCGCTGTCAGTGCTGCGGCCTGGGTTTGATTCCCAGCCAGGGAGCTACCCACGTACCAAAAAAAAAAAAAAAAAAAAAAAAAAAAAAAAAAAAAAAAAAAAAAAAAAAAAAAAAAGAAAGAAAAAAAGAAAAAGAACAGATAAAGTGGATGTTAGTAAAATTAAAAATATTTTCATCAAAAGATGGGCAAAAAAAAAAAAGATACAAATGAGAGTGAAAAGGCAAGATACAAAATTTGAGAGGAGACATCTGCAATACATATTCCAAAAAAAGGAGGAGTTCCCTGGTGGTGTAGTGGCTAAGGCTCTGGTGTTGTCAATGCTGTGGCCTGGGTTCGATTCCCAGCCAGGGAACTACCCACATTAAAAAAAAAAAAAAAAAAAAAAATTAAATATCTTTTGGAGTTCCCTGGTGGTGTAGTGGCTTAAGGCTTCAGCGCTGGTGCTGTCAACGCTGCAGCCTGGGTTTGATTCGCAGCCTGAGAACTACCCACATACTACAAAAAATAAAAAAATTTAAAAAAAAACAAAAAAGGGCTTGTATCCAGAATATATAAATAATTCACAAATCAATAAAAAGGTCATATACCCCAATTTTTTAAAAATACAAAAGACCTGAGCAAAGACTTCCCAGAAGATTTCCAAACAGCCAATAAACACAAAAAGGTGGTCAAATTCCCTAATCATTAGGGAAATGTAGATGAAAATCATAGTATGATTGGTTCCTTCACGTACTCATCACTGGGAAAAATGGGAAAAATGAGGAACCACTGGGATTCCCATCCATATACTGCTGGTGGGCTTGAAAAGTGGTATTGCCACTTCGGACAACACTTTGGCAGTAACTACTAGAGCTGAAAAGATGCAGCAATTCCACTCCTGGGTATACACTCGACAGAAATGCTGTATGTGCTCAACAGAAGGCATGTAGTAGGATGTTCAGAGCAGGACTCCTCATAATAGCAAAACACTAAAAACAACTCTGATGTGTGTGTCTACATTTGGTAGATGAGTAAACTGTGGTACATTCACATAACAGAGCATACGACAATGAGACTAAGCTGCTCACAACCATGTGGATGACCCTCACAAACACGTAAGCTGAAGAAGCCAGACAAAAGAGAGAACATAAGAGTGTGATGCCATTTACATGAAGTTCAAAGGTGGGCAAAACTAATCTATGGTGATAGAAATTGAGATGGTAGTTACTTTTTTGGGGTTAGGGATGTGAAGGGGCACACAGAAGGCTTGGGTGGGACAGCTGGTTCTACAAGTATGTTCAGTTTCTGGAAATTCAGTCAGCAGCACACTTAATTCTGCATGCAAGTTACACTTCCATTAAAATCTCTTAAAACTAATAAAAATTAAAGTAGGGTGGGTTCTCGAACACTCCTCATAAGCTGCCTGCCTGGACCCTTTCGTGAACCTGGGACCCAAATCCATATCCAGGACTTAAAGGACCCCGATCTAGTCCAACCTTTTCATTCTATTATGAGTATTTTAAATTCCCCACTTTAAAGGAGGGAACTGAGGACAGAGAGGAGAGACCCACCCAGATCACCTAGTGTATGGATGGCAGAGCCAGACCTACAATGCAGCCCTGAGGGCTTGGAAAGGAGAAATCAAGGCAAACCAAGGCAGTGTGGTATAAAGGACTGGCACGTGGGCTGTGCCAAATCAACTCAGCTCTGCTTCCTGCTAGCTGGATGACCTGGGCATGCCACTTAACCCTTGTCTGAAAATAAGGGGTAATAATGCTCCCCATCTCAGGGCTGCCATGAAGATTGAGTTACATAAGCAAAGGGCTTGGCATGGTGCTCAAAGATGTTGGCCACGAAGGTTGCTATTTTTATCGAGGAAGCCAGTTCAGGAATGAGAAGGGGAGGTACTCAGGCTTAGCATGCTTTCCCTGCTGGGCACTGCCCGGGGGGACTTCTGATCTCATGTAATCCTTCCACAGCCCTCCAAGGACGAGTTAATAGACCCATTTTACAGATAAAGGTATGGAAACTGGAAAGTTTAACAACCTGAAGGGGGCAAAAAGCCAGGAATGGGAGTGAGGTCTGTCTGACCTCAGAGTCACCAAAGAGCTGGATGAGATGTCCCACCTTGATGAAGGGAATCACAGGAACCAACTGAGTGTCCTGAGAACTCCCCAGGAGGGTCAGGGCCTGGGGCTGAGGGGAGGCCCCTACAGAGTCTCATCTCCTTGGGCCTTCTCTTACACTCCCACCTTCCTGAAGGGCCTCTCTCAATCTTGGCACTAGCCTGCCCTCTCTCTGCTCCAGACCTGTGAGCCCCCCTCAGGAACACCCCATTGAGGACCTCCTTCTATTCCCTCACTTGGCCCAGCCCTTAGGCCACCACTCCCTCTCTGCACTGCTTCTCAACATCCCATATCAGATCCCATTCCTTGCCCATAGCCCAGCCCAGCCCAAGCCTTGTCCTCCCCGTCCTGGAGCACCCAGCTCCTGCAGCCTCCCTCATAGGCCCAGGAGCCTTTCTGACATCCAGATCTGGACCTTCCAACTTCCTGCTCAACACCTCCAAGGCACAGGGTAAGCATAATTGAATCCCTCAGAGATCCTTCCCCACCTCTGATATACCACTCACTATCCCTCCATGCCTACTAGGTGCCAGGCACCATTCCAGACCCTGGGGACAGAGCAGGGAATACGACAAGTCCTGACTGCATCTTTCCCATGTGCCTAGTTTGACTCAGGTCTGAATCCCCAAGTGCCTGACATAGATTCTTCCCAGAAACACAAGTCAGAAAATGTTGGTGAGTCAACAGGCACGTCTGGCTGTGCACATTGAGCCTGCTATCCCCACATCCAATCGGGCAAACACTTCCTGAGGCCCCTGCTCCTGTGTGTCCTGTTGCCCAGGACACCCAGCCCCACCCTCTCTGGGCACACAACTCCTACACTTCCTCTGTGAAGCCTTCCTCAGACCTTCCAAAGCTGAATCAGTCTCTCCTTTCTGTGGGGTCCCTTTTTACTCTGTGTGGGAATGACTGTGTCCAGGCCAATCTCCTCCATCATACTGGGATCCCCTCCCCTCAAGAGGCGGGAAACCACAAGACCACCTGCGACTCATTCGTGGGCCTCTAGAACTTATATAAGGCCTGACACACAGCAGTTTCAGGAAATATCTGTGAGATGAATGAATGAATCCATCAAAAGAAGAATAAATGTCAGGAAGAGAACACTGGCCTGTGGGCCTTGAGGAGAAGGGGGCGACAACTGTGAGAAGAGACTCAAAAGTCTCCAGGGTCATGGCTCTGCTTTCCCGACATCCCTTCCCTGATCTCTGCCCCTTGTCCCCACAAATGACCCGTCTCTTCTGGCCCCAGGAAGCCCCTGAAACTGACCACACTTCCACACTCACAGAGATGCAACTTTGCAACTTCTGCCAGCGAGCCTGGCCTGGCCTTCAGGGCCCCTCAGTGAGGCTGTTACAAAGTGTCTGGTTTCCCGTCTGCAGGCCATCTGTCCTTCCCCAGCAGGCTCGCTGGCCCTTCTCCAGAGGGACTCGAGGTCCACTTTTAGATCAGGAGTTCCCTAGGGACTGAGGGAACAGCTCTGTGATACACCACTTTAGGCAGCCTCTAACATCCTGTGGAACCTGCGGTAATCCTCTCAAAACTTAGCCAGCCAGCCAGCTCACTGAGGGGGCCCCCTTAGACAACAGATGCCAGCAGGCCAGGGACTTGACTGCCACAAAGAGCATGGCTGCCTGGCATGCCCAGCCTCCAGGCCTGACTGCTCCAGACAGCCTCCTGCTCACCAGGTCCTGTGCATCACCCCTCCCTGACCTCCTAGCAGCCACTGTGCCTGTCAGGCTGCAGCAGAGGGCATGGCCTCTGAGCCGGACACTCAGCTCCAGCAAGGACTCACTGTGTGACCTGTTTCTTTACCTTCAAAAGGAGAAAAACAAGCTGAACCTCGGAGTAGCTGAGAGGTTTAAAGAGTGATGCCTGGAAAGGGCCTAGCACAGTGCCTGTGCAGAATGGTGCTTGATAAATAGTCACTGACCCTGACTTGGGCCTGGTAAAATGCAGGAGCAGCATCCCCAGAGCCACAGGACAATGAGAGGATGGGATAGGAGAGTCACAGAGCAGCAGTTAAGACTCAGGCTCTGGAGCCTCAGAGACTGGGCTTCCCTCCTGGCTACGCCACATACTTACCCTGTGACTCTGGGCAAGTCACTTTACCTCTCTGAGCCTTGGTTTCCACATCTTCAAGATGGATATTAAATGAGTTGACCTGTGTCAACACACTCTGTTGACAAGTTTTGACAAACCTCATGATTTACTGGGGCCTTCCATGTGCCACTGTGCAGGGCGCCCTACCTGTGCAGCCTTGTGGAATGTGCACGGGAGTGCTCCTGAGGGCTAGGCATTCCCATCTCCGCTGTGTGACAGCAGGGAGCCTGGGGCTGGACTGGCTCTAATGGCCGAGTCTGTGTCCTCCCCTGCCCCGGCAGGGATTAGGATGGCGATACCCTGGTTCCAGTTGGGGTTTGCTGGGTGCATGAGTCATGTCTCCAATGGTCTGTGTGCTGTGTCAGCTGAGGCATCCCTCCTCCTCACTAGGATGGGGTTGGGGCACTGCTCAGCAAAGGCCCCTTCCTCTACTGCCTCCCCATAAGAGACACTCACCAGGATAGTTGTGACCACCAGCGTCTTGTTGGCCAGTGTCTGTGACAGGTTGATGTCCAGGGTGGTGGCGTTCATGGCCAGGGTTCGGTTAGAGTACCACACCCCAATCTGGGGAGGAGAGACGTGTGATACTCTACTGGGTCCTGCCGAGGACCTCGGCCCTCAGAGACCTGCCCTGCCCTCGCCTCTACTCCCACCTCCAGTCCACCCTCATCCAGTCAGGGCTCTGGGGTAACCCGAGGCCTGCTTACCTCACGGTGGCCCTGCCGGGACTTCTCTAGGATGCGCAGGGTATAGTTGGTCCTTTGCCCTTTGCTGTTGAACTCGACCCGTCCCGTCAGCCCGTCATACTCTACCTAGCAGGGCAGGAGGTGGCCAGAGGGAGTGGTGGCAGGGGCCCAGAGGGGATGAGACAGAGGTGGAAGGGACAAGAGAGAGGGATAGGGATCAGGAGGGACCACAATTAAATAAGCAAGACAACACGCCAGCAAACAAGGGATGAAGGAACAGAGGGAAACAGCAATGAAGACGGGCAAGAGAAAACCAGGAGAGGAGGGACAGGCGGAAGATTGAGGAAGAGGCCCAGAGAAACAAAGAGGTAGTCGGTAGGGTTGGAGGTGGGGGGAGAGGGCAGAGGGGCCGCAGGGTGGACACAGTGAGTGCCCCACCTGAGACACGCTGCCCTGCCCACTCCGCCCTCCCACTCCCAGCTCACCATGCGAAGGTAGTTCATGAGGCTGGTCCCATGGGGCCAAATGTTGGCTGACGTACAGGCCAGTGGCTTCACACCAATCTCCTGGCTGCGGTTCAGCTCCCGGACGGCGCTTACTACCACATGCACAGCGTCAAACATCAGGGCCGCTGACAGCTGGGTACATGACAGAGGAGGGGTGGGACAGAAAAGAGGAAGCTTAGTCAGAGGAGTCCCCACATCCCATGGTGCTATCCCCGCCCCTCAGACAAGTCCACTCTCTCTCTAGGAATGTGAAACCATGCAGGTCAGGAGCGAGGGGCAGTCTCTGGGTTATCTTTCTTGGGGAATGCATGTAACAGTGGAAATGTGTGTGACAGGAAAAGGTGTGCATGCTGCCCAAGACTTGTGGGAGCCACGCCTCCTGAATGCACGTGGCTGTGTCTCTGTTTGCGGAAAGGCACGTCAGAGAGGATTTGGCTGGACAGCCAGCTGTGTCACCCCCTTGGGAGGATAGTCATGGGGCTGAAGGCATGCTTGGGAATCTACATGTCTGTGTGGCTGAGGCAGGCAGGGGAAGAATGACCACAGTACCGACTGAGTGTATCTGAGGACACATTTATGTGCCCATATGTATATACGTAGGGTGGGCACGGTATCTATGAGGCAGGAGAGCATAACAGTTATGAGCCCAGGCCTGGAAGGCACTGGGAGACAAAGGGCTCTGAGCTCAAGGCCCAGCTCTACTATTTCCTGTAGTGGACCAAGTCCTCACCGCTCTCTGAACCTCAGTTTTCTCCACTATAAAGTAGGGATAATCATCCTCTGTGCCTCTAGGCAGTAGTGTGGGGATGAGGTGAGACAATGTATGTGACAACATCAACACAGCGCCTGGCACACAGTGAGGGCTTGATACAAGCCAGTCACCAAGCTGTGACAGGGCAGCTGTATACGTGTGTCTGTGAGAGTATATCCTAGCTGGGTCGATGTGCAGGTCTGAATCTCTATGCTGTGTAGGAAGGCACAGGGATGGGTATGAATGTGCCTCTGTCCCTGCACATGTGTGAGGTCCCTGCGTGTGCATGACGTGGTATCTGTGCACATTTCTGTGCATGTAGGAGTGTCTCAGTATCTTGGTATTACGAGGGCTGTCTAGAAAATATCCAGCCATAAATGCTTCTACTTTTCATATTACATGGCTGAATACTTTCCAGATAGCCTTTGTATGACTAGATGTCTGTGAACAAACACACATAAAATATGTATCTTTTGTATGATTGCATTTATTCAACATATATTATCAGACAACTACTCTGAACCAGGCTGCTAGGGATACAATGTGAACAAATAGACAGAAACCCTTGTGCTCAGGGAAGTTACAACCTATATATCCATATCTATATCAAAGCAAAATATAAAGCAAGCCACATGGTGTTTAGATTAGATTAGGCAGGTACTATAAAGGAAAATACAGCAGGGAAGGGGGCTAAATAATGGGTAGGTTCCATTTTTTAAACAGGGGGGCTAAGCAAAGTCTTACAAGTGAGGGGATATCTAAGCAATGACTTGGTGATGAGAGATCAAATCGCTAATTCTCTGGGAGAGTACAAATGAAGCAGTGGGGAGAGTGAGTGCAAAGGCCCTGAGGTGCGCACTGCTGAGGCAGCAGAGGTACCTGTAGACCAGTGTGGCTGAAGTGGTGTGGAAAGTGGAGAAGAGGGCAGGGTCAGACTCATCTCAAGACGAGGCCGTGTGACATGTACTTGACAAACGAGTGGGAGTACTGGAGGTTCTGAGCATGGCCTGGCCCAAACTGGAAGCACCCTGGAAGTGTCTGTGTGCAGAGTGTCTGCGTGTGGGGGTGAGGGTGTGTGCTCACCGCGGGGCCTGGGTAGGTGCTGGCTTCACAGTTCTCCCTCCAGGACATGTTGAGGCTTCGCACGAACTCGGGGTAGAAGGGGTGTGAGGTGTTGAACATGGAGAAGCCCAGGATGTTGGATGAGTCCTCCACAATCCCATCCAGGTGCAGGATGGGGAAGTCCTGGGACCGAGAAGAAGCGGGTGAGGCCTGGGGCCAGGCCTCACTGGGGCAGACATCACAGGAGGGGATGGGAGCCCGAGAGCTGCTGGGGGTACGCACCATGGTGGTGAGGATGTACTTGTAAAATGCTGAGGTCATTCCCAGCTCCGAGGCCTGGAGAACACAGGAAGGCAGAGAGATGGCCGGAGAGGCAGAGACCCACAGGCAGACACAAAAAGAAGCCAAGAGAGGAAGAGAGATTTAGAGATAGGCTTGGTGAGAAGACACCCCCTGGGAAATACAGTAAGAGACACCCAGAGACAGAGAGACAGGGAGAAGACACTTCATGCAGGCAGAGGGAGATCTTGATCCCTCATGTCCCACTGCACATGTCCAATCGTGCTGACTGGTGCCCCAGGTGGAATGAAGGTTTAGTTGGAAAAGAGAATGGCTCCCTTGAATGTCTGCATCTCTCCTAAGGTCACTTAAAAAACTGCCTTCTGGAGACAGTTAAGCAAAGGGACACCTCAGAAACTGGGCAGACAGGGAGGGTAACCTTAATCTTAACCTTAACTCCTATGCTACCCCAAAGCCAGGTTTGGGCTGCTAATGTGAGAGGCTCAGCCTGGTCACAAGCCAGATGAACAATCCCTGCCATCTTTAATGGTACTTCACAGGAAAAGGTAGCCAATTTGACTCTTAAGATTCATGTTTTGAGGAGTTCCCTGGTGGTGCAGTGGCTTAAGGCTTTGGCGCTGGCGCTGTCAGTGCTGCGGGCTGGGTTCAATTCCCAGTCAGGGAGCTACCCACATACCAAAAAGCAAAAAAAAAAAAAAAAAAAAAAGATTCATGTTTTGAGCCTCCTTTTTCATAGTCCCGAGGAAGAATACAGCTAGAAGACCTCTTCAGGCCAGGAGTGCCCATCCGTCCCCGCGATGGTCATTAGAACATTAAATGGCACCAGCTGGCACTGCCTGAGGGGCAGGAGCTGTCATCACATGGGTTATAGCCCAGTCCACAACAAGGATGTATAGGCTCAAGAGGAAAGTGACCACAGACTGGTCCCTCGGCTCACATGGAAGGACCAGGACCCCAGTCCAGTCCTGCCTGCCTCCTGAGCCCAAAATGTTTTCTCTAAGCCATCCTGCCCCCAGAACCCTATGGATTCTGCCCATACTTCTTCCTATAAGCTACGATCAGCAGTGACATACGATTTTAATTTTTAATAAAACTGGAGAAAAATAAATAATACACATTTGATTATGATTTAAAAAATTAAGAGCAAGGAAACAATGAATAACGAATGAATGTGGGTCACGGGTGGACAGCCTGTGGTAGGCCCATGGCGGAAGGTCCTGGTGTGGTGCTGGCCCCTTCTGGGTACCTTTGAGCCAGTCCATTCCCCCCAAACCCTAGCTTCTTCATGATCACACCTGCCCACAGGGTGAGCCGAATGGAAGAATACATGCAAAGTGCCTCAACACAGAGCAGGACAGGCACTCAATAAAAATATCAGGGAGCTCCCACAAGCCTGAGCCAGGCACTGCTCCCTGTGCTTTCCCACCATCCATCATTAACCCTCACAGCAACCTACTGAGACAGCAACTATTCAGAGAGGGGGAGGTGACTGCCCAGGGTCCAATCAGAGGCGCAACCAAGGAGGAGCTGAGCCAAGAGATGAACTTCATGATTATCATGTGCATGTAGGAAGAGGGTCTCCATACCCCCATGTGACCACTGAGGCCTGTGGGCATTGGGTGACATGCTTTGTCCCCCATGTTTCTGCCCCTGACCCTACAGGGAGTCAGAGATGGCGACTTACCTTACGGAGGATGAGGTGGGAGATGGAGGCATTGGCATCGATGATGATAGTGGACACCTTGTCGTCACGGATCTCCTTGAGCAGTGGCGTGGGATCCCGGCTGTCATCCAGCATCCTCACGGACAACGTCTCTTTGGAGATAAGGAAGCCTCGCACCAGCTCCTCCAATCGCAGCAGACCTAGCGGGGAGAGGTCGGCCCCAAGTTAGAGCCCCTCGGTGTGCTGCAGACACTCCTCCCCACCATGAGGTAACCGGGGAGAAGACAAGGGTGCACTCAGGACATGGGAGCAGCTGTCCAGAGTGCAGCTGGCTCACTTGGGATACTAGGCCCAGGGACTCAATGCCTGGGTCCTGCAAAATTAAAATCCCAACCTAGACCTCCTCCCAACCTCCATATGCCTGTCCCCTACCACCTTTCTGCCCACACTGGGATACCCCACAGGCATCTCACACTTCACAGGTGCAAAGCCACACTCCACTCTTCCCGTCTCTGGGGTTAGTGAACAATCTCCAGCCTGTTGGCTGCTCAAGTCAAAACCCTGGACAGCAGCCTGGCCTCCTCTCTCTCATACACACTCAATTCATCTAAGCTCTACCTTCAAAACACATCAGACCCCATCGAACCACACCATGCCACCATTACTGCCCTGGCCCAAACCACTGCCATCTCTCACCTGTCACAACAGCCACACTTGTCCCCAGAGAGTCCATTCTCTACAGAGCAGCCAGAATCATAAAGTAGATGTTTCCCTTCTCCACTCCAAACCCTCCCACAGCATCTCATTCATTTAGAATGAAGGCCAAGGTCTTCAAGGCCTCATTCCATATGCCCACCCTCCTCAGTAGCTCCTGACCTCATCTCCTGTCACTCTTTCCAGCCACACAGGCCTCCTTGCTGTCTCAGTCCCATAGATTTTGCACTGGTTGTTCCCTCTGCCTGGAGTGTTCTTCTCCTAGATCACTCACAGAGTTCTCTCCCTCAATGACACCCACACCCACCATTTCATTTCAAACTGCTCCCCCCACCCAATGCAGCACTCTTAATCTGTCACCCTTCCCTATCTGTCCATAGGACTTATTCCTTCCGGGTGAACAATGTCCTCATTTACGGTCATTGCCTACATCCTCCTGTTAGAATGTATGTTATATCCCTAATACCATGAATAACATCTGGCACATAGTAGGTGTTCAGTAAATACTTTTTGAAAAAGAATTCCTCCTGGAGGTTACTCAGCATTCTCTCTCTCTCTCTCTCTCTCTCTAGCTGCACACCCACAGACCCATGAGCTTCTCAAATACCTATACCTGAGTATCTTAGACACTTCTAACCCAACATGTTCCCCTAAACTGACTGTCCCTCCCTCCTTGGGCAGACCCTGGTCATCAGTTGTGACCCTGCTTTCTCTCCTCACTTTGGACCCTCTTCAAATCCATCTCACTGCCACCACCTGAGCCTTAACCAGCACCATCTCTCCCTGCCACATCTCGTATCCTTCTTTAGTCCATTCACTGCACTGCAGGCAAAGACTGCTTCCTATAATACACTTTGGGCAATGTCCCTTGCCCCACCCTGTGTGGAAACCTTCCCTGTCCTTGGGATAAAACACAAGCCCTGCATGATCATGCCCCACCCACATCTTACTTCATGCTCCCACACTCCTGCTGCCAGGACCATCTTTGAGCCTCTCAAAGGGGCCACACTACCTGGGCCACTGACTCTGCCCTGCCATGCACTATGCTCAGAACATGCTCCTACCCTCAACTCCTCCCTACCCTTCAGGTCAGCTGGGATGTCCCTTTCTCAGGGGTGCAGGCTTTGGACCTCCCAGACCTGTGTGCTCTGACAGCTCCTGCTCAACTCCTGACAGAGCATGCATCATTCCACATTACAACTGCTTAACTACTGTTGTCTTCCACTGGTCCCAGAGCTCCGTGAAGTCAGAGACTGTGCTTAGGCCTAGCAGGGGCTTTGTACCTGGCAGGTGCTTAGCACTAACTGTGACCTAAATGGTCCCCCTGGGAAGTTGGGGGGCAGAGTGTCTGTGGAACCAGGGTTCCTAAAGGGGAAGTAATGGTGGGGACTAGGAGAGCCGTGCCTGGGTTCCTCAGGCGTTCCAACTGGGGGGCGGGGCATTGATGAGTGTGTGGGAGACTAGATCACTTGGGAAGGGGAACAGAAAATGAAACACCCAGTTCTGCTCCCTTACACTCAGCCTTGGCGCAGATGAGGCTGGCAGAGGGGTAGTTGAAGGACTTGAGGATTCGGGAGACTGCCAGGCTGACGTCCTCGTTACTGGGGTAGAGGCTGACAGACGCGAAGCGAAGGTACTGAAGGCGGGGTGTCTCCTCGGGACCCACTTTGATGTGGGGGATCTGGATCAAGAAAGAGCCTTTGCTTCTATCCCATTCCTTCCTCCCCAACCTCACCTCCCAGGAACCACCCCACCTCACCCTGCCCCATGCTTCTGCCTCACCTCCTTCTCCCCACAGATATGGCTCACAGTGGAGGCAGATGCAGGGCTGGAGGAGGGCCCCAGGACAGACACGACCCCCTTAGGCAGGATCTGACACACTGCAAATGGTGAGAAGAGACCGCAGAGTCAGGGATGCTCACTGTCCTCTCCATCCCCATCCCTCAGAGAATCACCTTAGCCCAGGTGTGGATCTGACATCTCTGCCACCAGGACTCAGAAGCCCAACCTCTGACCCTGCCCACCCCATGGACAAAAGGAGGGGACACAAAACAGAGAGAGACAAGGAGAAATGGCAACAGAGAGAGGGGTCAGACTAAGAAACAAAGGAAGGGGCAAAGAGGAAACACCAGGGGCCTCCTTCTGGCTGCGAGCCCAGTGCCCAGTTCCTCAGCCTTTGTCTTCCTCAGCCTTTCTAACCACACTACAACCTAGGGTGCATCCAGTACCCTCTCCACCCTGAACCCGCACCCAAGGTCGCCTCTACACTCTACACCCCAAACACCATTCCTCTGTTACATTAATTGCTTCTCTTTCTTCTACTTTCTTTTCCTTAAGCACGTGTGTGTCTCAAGACTGGGAGGTGGGAGCTATTGCTTTGCCTGCCCAGGGTCCATTCTCATGACAGAAACCTAACTTTTCCTCCAGGAACCACATGGTCCGCAGGACTGACTGCCACCTAACTCAGGATCACAGAACCACATCGTCCTGCCAGTGATTGGGTCAAAGACAAGGACAGGCACAGACCAGGCCATGGAGAGCCTTCTCCAGGTCTTCTGCTAGTTATTACTGGGATGCTGAGCTGTTGGGGGCCATGTTGCCACCAGCTGGGGAAAACATTCCTGAAAATGAAGCCAACTTAGAGGAAAGAAGAACCCAGAGATGAAAATAGAGAGATTCCTGGAACATCATTTGAGCACCTGGGTCCAGCCATGCCTTAAACAATCATAAAACTTTCTTTGCGTACCTGGATCCAACCATGCCTGAAATTCATCCTTAGGTCTTTTAGTGAGTGACATGGACTGATAAGTTCTCTTTGTTCCTTAAGGCAGCCTGAATTGAGTTTCTGCCACATTCAACTAATAAGATCATAACTAAATGCCTCATCTTCTTCTAAACTTGCTCCTCTGTGCCTTCCACATTGGTGAGAACCCTACCATTTGTACAGACCAAATACCTGAAAAAATGGTCCTTGCCTTCAATTTTTCTCCCAATAGCCAATAAATCACCAAGTCCCGTCTCTTTTTTGTCCTCAAATTTTCTCACCTGTCTCCTTTTTTTCGACCCCTTTTCCACTGCCCTACTCCAAGCCTCTCAACTCAGGCGTGTACCAGCCTCCTCACTGATCACCCAAATCTAGCCTCTAGATTCACTCTCACCAGCTCCCTGGTCTAAATCCATCGACAATTACCCACTGCCTACAAGGGAAGGTAGCATCTTTCAGCCTGGCATTGCAGGCCTCCTGGAGCTGGCCTGCCAATTTGCCCAGCGTTGCCTCCCACAGCCCAATCACGCTCCAGCTCTGATATCTCTCGTGATCCCTCCAAACATGTCCTGAGTCCAGGTGGTCAGGATGGGTGCACCCTCACACTCACACTATTCCTTGGCTCTGAATACTGCCCCCTCCCCAGCTCCAGACTACAGGCACATGCTTAGAACACCATCTGCCTCCTCACCCTCCATCTCAGCTTCTCCCAATTTGTATTCTGTACTGTACCAAAAAGTCCAGGAAACATCATATCTCATTCTCTCTCTCGGTGAACTGAAATACATATGAGCATTATAAAGGTTCTGACAAGAGCTTCAGGAAAGAAATTCCTAAATTTCTAAAACACATTTGAAGGCAGCATCTCCCAAAGGTCTACAACCCCAGCATGTCTGCTCAAGGGACACCTATTAACATTCTTCAGTCTGTTAGTATTCAACAAGTACTTATACACCTTCACTCTGTGGCATACTTTGAGCTTGCATATCCTGTTCATCCCACAGAGCTTGGCTTCAGCTTAACCTTTCCCAGAATGCCTTTGCTAACCCTGGCCCTGAGGCCCCCACCTCACAACTGCGCTCTGGGGGTTCAGTGTCCTGGCCAGCAATGAAGCTTATCTTTCAAAGGGGGCCCTGGGCTCCTTCAGGGCAGGGCTAAGCCTGGTGCTCTCCTCACCTCCCCACACCCAGCAGTACCATCTCTGGGCAGAAGGCAGAGCAGACACAAGAGAAGGGGCAGCTGGAGCTAGAAGGGGACAAGGGAAGCTGAGGAACGCCCTGAGGGCTACCAGCCTGTCTGGCCTCACCCACGCCCCCTGTGGCCCTGCTCACTGGTGTCCGTGGTCTCGTACTGGCTGTCCCGCTGCAGCTCAAAGATGTCTACTTCCACTCGGGCCTTGGCTGGGACCTCGATGATCCCGTTGATCTGCTCACGGGCCAGGGCCAGGGCTAGACGCTCGCCGCGACCACACACTGTCTGGTCATCCAGGATTGCAGCTGAGGGGACACAGGGGTTGGAGACCAGACTCGGGGGTCCCAAGGGAGGAGGGGTTGGGGTCCTGGACTCCTGGGCTCTAAAGTGGGGATAGGGATGGGGCCTGGGGTCTAGACCCCTGGATCTGAGGCTGGAGAGAGCTGGGGGTCTGCACTCCTGGGTCCAGGGAAAAAGGAGCTAAGGCCTGCTGCTCCTTGCTGCTGAGGAAAGCTAAGAGATGACACCCAGATCCCTGGGCCCTGAGGAACTAGCCTCCCTGCATTCCCAAAGAGGAGCCCTGGGCCTGAGGGGAGGGTCTCTGAGGAGGCAGGGGCTGGGCTGCAGGGCCTCACCCATGCGCAGTGATGAGAGCACCTGGCAGCTGGGGCTGGCGAAGGCGACAATCAGCAGCAGCAGCAGCTCAGCCGGCATCTTCCTCCCCTCCACATGGGGACGCAGCTGCCGCGGCCCCCACTCGCCACCTGCAGGGGATCGACCATGGGGAGATTTTTGATGGCAGGGGCAGGATCAAAGCCCCTCTGGAGGACTGCTGAATGTGGTGGTGACCACAGACCCTGGAACATTGTGGGTGAGCTCTAAAGGGCCCTGCCCTCACTAGAAGCCGACAAGACAGTACTGAGGGCATTGCCAGGCTCAAGGAGCACTACCAGGGAGCAGCACACAACACTCAGGCACTGGATGGGAGAGCCCCTGCTAGAGAATATTCACAGCTACCAAAATCAAAGGGAGGCATGATATGGCCTTCAGGTAAGAGCAAATTCTAGGGACCATCCCCACCCCAATAGGAAACCAAAAAGTGCCACCCCCCACCCAGTCCGCCCCTGTGTCTGGGCAGGCAGCTGTTACTAGGCAACAGAAACAGGCTGGAGAGGATGCAGTGGTTGCTAGGCAACCCCTCCCAGGCCTCACTTGCCACTTTCCTGACGTCCCTGTTTCCCATAATCCCACAGGGAGAGAGGCCAGGACATCCGGGGTCTGGAGGGTAGAGTATCTGGGAGTTAGGAAACTTGGAGAGAGACACACATGGAGACACAGAAGTGGGGACAGATGAATGGACCCAAGGCAGCTAAGGGGCTTAAAAAAAAAAGTAAAGAGAAAAGTGGGGAAAGAGAGAGATGGAAAGAGAAAGAAAAGCTGAGGTGGGGAAATACAAAGAGACTCAGGAAAGGAGAAAGGGGAAAACAGGCAGAAATATAAGGGACCAGAAAGATGGTAAGACAGAGAAATGGGGCTAGAAATGGAGAGAAACAGAGGAGAGTTGCAGGGAGATTAGGAGTGAGCAGAAGAGACAGGAAGGTAGGGAGATACAGAGATGGAGAGAGACAGGGCAGGGCAGGCAGAAGACATAGGACAGACAGAGAATAGAACAGGAAGGAGGAGAATGGAGAGAAACCACAAACCCACTTGAGATGCTACCAAATTGAGCCGGAAGGGAAAAGTTAAGGCAGAGAGTGCGCTGTCTGCCAAAGGAGAGGCCAAACCACGGCCCTCGCCCTGCCCTGGGGAACTAATGATTAGGAGCAGATAGTGTATCTGCTTCCCTCTTCCAGC
Source organism: Lyroderma lyra (assembly GCA_004026885.1). Taxonomy (NCBI): domain Eukaryota; kingdom Metazoa; phylum Chordata; class Mammalia; order Chiroptera; family Megadermatidae; genus Lyroderma; species Lyroderma lyra. The sequence continues at coordinate 57,122 of PVJL010008698.1, forward strand.
AAGTTGAGATCCCTGTGGGTACCCCAGCTTTCTGCAGGTGCCCACTGGGCAGGGATGACTTGGGCCAGATGTGCTGTTTCCCCGGTCAAGGGCTGTGCCCCAAGGGAAGGGCCAATGGGTTTTCATGGGAGAGGGTTCCTGTGAGGCCCAGAATGCTGGGAGGTGAGCCTGGGGATGTCCTCAAACTCCACCCAATCCCCAAGAAAGGAGGGTTTGAGCTGGTGAGATGGCAGAATAAAACCTGCAAGGGGAGGGCAGAGATACAGTACAACACTTCAGACTATGCCTTGTGACCAGGAAAACCTAGGCCACAACATTAGTCTCTGCTGTATCCCAGACTTCCACATGACCTTGAGCAAGTCTGTTTGTCTGTTTGTCTGTCTCTTTCTGAAGGCTTTGAGGGGAAGACAGGCTGGGGGTGAGAGGGCATGCTGGGCAGACTGGGAGCTGAAGATTGCAATCTGGATCTAAGTTGAAGGCTTATCAAGGATGAAGGAGCAAGGGAAGTTGGGAGAGGCAGAGGAGAACTCACAGGGGAGGGGTGTAAAGGGCGGGGCTGGGAGAGAGGCAGGAGTGAGGGGGTCATCCTGAGACACCAGGGGCTTCTAGGTCAGCAGAGACTATAAGACAAAAGACTGAGGAAGAGACAGGGGCCAGAAGGGCAGGGAACCACAGGTGGCAGACATAGGTGGGAGCAGATAGAAACAGTGCAGGGCCAAGAGTGGGGGCAGCAGGTGGACACAGAAGCACTGGAAGGCACAGACAGAAAGAAAAACAGACCAAAAGGAAGTAACTGGGGCTAAATGAGAGAGAAAAACAAATCAGACATCGCCTAGAAGTAAGACACCAAAGGGGACAGGGGACAAGAGGGAGGATGTGAGAGAGGAGGGACAGGGAATCAGGGATCAGCTTGAGCCCCACAGGCCTGGAGACTTAAGGTAAAACACAGCAGCCAACTGAGCAGAAGGGGCTGAGTTAGGGGCCCTGCCAGGGCAGGGTGACAGACAAGTAGGCAAGGGAGGTATCAGTAAGACAGGTGAGAAAGCAAATCAGGTTAGAGAAGGCAAATGGGGTGAGGGAGAGGGCAAAATAAATGACAACAGGTACAAGAAGTGTGGAGAGGAGAGAAATCACACAACTTTGGAAAGAAAGAGGGCTAGCTGGAGAGAGAGACAGACAGACAGAAAAAGTATGTCAGAGCCAGACAGAAGACTTATAAAGAAAGCAGAAGGGGCTAGCAGGAAGACACAAGATTGAGAGAGACAACGAGGCAGAGAAAGACTCACAAATTAGGAGAGCGGGGGAAAGAGTCATGGAGGGAAATGGAGGAGGAAGAAATGAGTGACCTGGAGGATCTCAGGGAGGGACAGGGCAAGCACCCACAAGAGGGAGGCAAGTCCACACAGAGGTGTATCCACTCAGGGTGCCTAGGGGGTGCGGCGTGGGACACAGAAGTGGGAATAGGATGGCGGGGTGGGGAGGGTGGGGGGAGTTGGAGAGGCCACCAAGGAAAAGACAAAGTGACAAAGTGGACCATGGAATGGAGCAGCGGCTAATGAGTAAGTGATGGAGGGGATGGAGATGGACCCAGAGTGAATCTGGGGAGGAAAACAGAAAAGTAAGAGAAAGAAGACAGCCTCCAAGTCCATGGCTAGAGAGGGAGGAGGCCAGGTGAGCAGACAGAGTAGAATGGACAGAAAGAAGTGGCGAGAGGGCTAGATAGGCATGTGAGTCGCCAAAAGAGAGAGAGGAGACACACGAGTTTTGAGTGAGAGAGAGAGAGAGACAGACAGACAGAGGAGAGAGAGAGCAAGCTATCAAGAGAGACAGGACACATCAAGAAAGGGTTAGGCTAATGGCAGAAAAGAGAGAAGTTGGACAGGGTCGGAGAGAGGCCCAAGAGCCACATGAAATGGAGATTCAAAAGCAGAAAGAAGGTTCCAAGAGATAGAGACTGGATGGGATGGGGATGGGCCCACGGCAGGCAGAGAGGATGAGGCTCAGAGAAGACAGACAGAGAGAGCAAGCAGAGCTGGTCACCATGGACCCAGGCTGGAGAAAGCAGGGGCGGAGACGTGCCAGGAGTCCGGAGAAGGAGTGAGACCGCAAGTAAGAGCCAGTTAGCCCCTCAGGACCCAGGAGCTGGGGTGTAGAGGGAGAGGGTGAGCAGTGTACCCAGAAGAAGGGGTGAGAAAAGGCCGAGGTGAACAGAAGCTGGGGAGATGGAGGGCGCAGGGCAGGCCCCTGGCGGGGGAGGGTATTTTGCCAGTCTGGGAAGCAGACGAGCCCCGCCGGGAGGCAGTGAGCCCAGCCTTTCAGGGCCCAGGCCGAGCCCCAACCCAACCCCTGCCCTGGAGACACTCACGGATCCTGGTGGGACGGAGGGCTGGGCTCCCTCGAGGCCCGAGGAACGACAGCGGAGAAATGCTCTGGAGCTGGGTGGTGGTATGGCTGAGGCGGGGGGAGAGGGCAGTCCACAGGGCCCCCTCCCCCGCCTCTGGTGGGGGCCCCCAACTAATCCAAAGCAGAGAGGAAGGACAGGTGGAAGGAGAGGGCGGGCCGGGGAGGGGAGGAAGGGGAAAGGAGAAAATGGAGGAGAGAAGGGGAGAGGAGAGGGGGAAGGAGCAAATGGAGGGGAAAGAGGGAAGAAAGGAGGAGAGGAAGGTGAAAACGGGAGGGAGGGGGCACAGGCAAAGCCGGGGGAGGGGGAAGCCGGCCCAGGAAAGGGCCCCTGCCCCCTCCCCTAGCCTGGTCGGCCTGGGGGGGCCACAGGGGATGAGGACTGGGTGGAGACAAGGAAGCCGGCCATCAGGAAAAGTGGGGGAGGGGAGGGTGTGATGGGGGGAGGGGGCCACCCCTTCCCCCCTCCCCCCAGCCTTGGCCCTGCCCTGGATGAGGCAAGGGCCGGGAATCCTCAACCCCTCAGCCCGCGTAGAAAAAGCATTCTGGGGGCGGGGAGAGGCCGAGGAGTGAAGGGATTGGGGAGGATGTGTTGCTGGGAGACCCGAAGAGCTGAGAAGGGGGCAGACGAGGTGGGGAGATGGGAAGGAGGGAGAGGACGAGGGAGGGGAGGATGGAGAGGTGGAAGAGGAAGGCGGAGGAGGGTGGGGTGTCCCGGGGGTGCCCGGTGTAGGGCCTAGGTGGGAGGGCTTGGCCAGGGACTCCTGGTCCCCTGCGAGGAGCAGCCACCGGCTCCTGGTTCCCAGCTGGGCCTGCCTCCCTGCTGCTGGCCGCCACCGCTGTCCGCTGCCTGCTGCCGCCACCTCTCCTTCTCCCCTCTGAGGCCGTCGCTGCCTGCCTGCCCGCCCGCCGCCCGCGCTGGGTCCTGGAGCAAGGGAGGGGAAAAATGAGGGAGGGAGGGAGGCTGGGAGGAGGGCGGGCAGGAGGAAGGGAGGCAGTCAGAGAGAGACAGGAGGGAGGGGAATCAGAGGAGGGGGAGCCTGTATTGGTCGGGGTTGGGGGACCCGCGAGGAGAATGCTGATGAGGAGAAGGCGCTGCATTGGACAGAGGGCCCACCCCCCGGGCCACCTCCTCTACCACACCATGCCACCGCCCTGCCCAGGCAGCTCTTGGGCACAGAAGCCAAGGAGATGAGAGCCTGGGAGACCTGAAGAAAGCCATGCTGCTGGTGGGAGAGGGATACAGAGATGAAGACACATGCAGAGGAACAGCAAGACAGCTATCAAGACCCACAGAGGTGGGCCAAGATCCACAAACCCCACAAGGACAAGGACAGGGGGAAAGCCTAGAGAAAAGAAAGAAAGGTCCATTGAAACAAGGGAGCAGACCACAGCGACAAGCAAAGGACCTTGGAGACAGGGCAGCTGTAGACCCAGAGAGCCCCTGTGAAGATGGAGATAGGCCCATGAGAAGAGAAAGCCCTCCTCCTCTGGCATGGGAGTGGTCCATGGTGAGAGGAGAAGGCCATGGGCAGAAGCCCACAGAAAAGGGATGCACACAAGGGGTGGGGGTTCAGGGGGGCCAAGGTAGTGGCAGAAGGTCACAGAAATGGGGGCAGTGTGGGGGAGACCCACAGACAACAGAGAACCCACAAATACAAGGAGGCCCACTGAGGCAGGAGCAGCCAGCCTATGGAGACAAGGGAGAAGTCCTCAGGAATAGGAATATCCCCCATGGAGGTAAAGGAATGGGTGGTGAGTAGGGAATTCTTCATAATGCACAGAGAAATTCTGGGACCCACAGAGATGAGTGGGTGCAGAGAAGAAGCCCTAGGTTCTCTCGTCACCTAAGGAGAGGCAGTGGGAAAGGGCAGGGAGCTGGAGGGCACAGCCAACAAAAGTGGGAGACTTCCTCCCTTTCAGGAGGGAGCTGAGTAGTGCAGGGGGATGGAAGAGAGAAGCAGCAACACAGATCTTGGAGTCAGGGTGGGTGGTGCACAGCTGGGGGAAAGTTAGGGGAAAGGAACTTGACAGTTGGTGCTGAAGGCTGAGCCCGTGACTCACCATCACCACCCCCAATGCTCGTGATGGGGAGGAGACACTGACACACTCACGTGCAGCCCTCAGCACATGTGACTGCATGCCTCACATGCATACATGGCATGTGGCAACTCTCACACCCTCCGGGCATGTGAAGCCCTCTGCAGCTGGTATGTGGGTCATCCCAACATACATGTGACACACACCTGATGCTAAAGTACCACCAACTTTGCACACACTTCGTCACCCTATTTGGCCCCCCAACACCCATCCTCAGCTTCCTCTAGGCCTAAAGCCCAGACTCATGCCAGTTTCAGGGGCTTTGCTTTTGCAGGAATTCCAGCATAGAATGCCTAAACTCTCTAAATTGAAACTGACCCAGAAATCCTTGTCCTATTTTCCCACTTCCAGAAAGACTCATCCAAGCCTCAGCTTACTTACCCCTATATCATCTGAGGAGAAGAGACATATCCAACCCAGACAGGTTGGAAGATTCAAGCGGAGAGTCTGAGCAGAAAGGGGCCTGACAAGTGCTGGACCCTTGCATTTCCAAGTGGAAAAAGGAGGCCTTGGCAGGAGTGAGAACCTGCTCAGTGGTACAGAGCCTGTCAAAGGCTGAGCCTACCTTCCAGGTTTTCTGGTTCCCACACTAGTTGATTTCAACCTCAAGGTAAACAGATTACCATGTTTAGAGCTCATTGATTCCCACCAACTTCTTTCCTCTACTTCTTGCATTTATCCATTCAACATGCCACTGGGTCTTGTCTGCCAGGCAATAAAGCCTCAGGGCCATGAGTGTAGGCCCTGGAGTCAACTCTTGGATTGGAATTCTGGCTCTGTCTCTTCCTAATTATGGACAAGTTAGAGTAGACTCTCAGTTAACTGGTACCTATGGGGATTGGTAGATGCAGGATAAATGTAAGAGGACTCTCTTAACCGGTACTCAAGCAACCAGCACTCTCAAGCAACTGGAAAAATCTCAAGCAACCAGCAAATTTTGCCAGTTGCTTGAGTTCTGGTTAACAGAGAGTCTACTGTACTTAACTTCTCTGGCCCTGTTTCTTTTGTGTGTGTGTATGTGTGTGAAGTGTAATAGTTCTTCACTTCTGGGGTTGTTGAAAGGATTAAACTGAATAATGCATGGAAAGCAGTGGGCACAATACTTAGCACACAACACATTTAGGACACATTACCTGTTAATACTTGAGGTCCTACTAAAAATAAGTCTTACATAACTTTTACTCTGTGCCTCACAACTGTATGAGACAGGGGGCTATTATCCCCATTTCACAAATGAGGAAATTGAGATATAGGGGAGTTGACTTGCCCAAGGCAACAGCTAGGAAGTGGCAGGTCTAAGATTCCAACCCAGGCAGCCTAGTTTAATTACGGGTCTTGTGTTCGGGAATTTAATCTAGTGGAAAATTAGGACACCCAAGTAGAAATCCATAGTAATAGCTAAATAGACTGAAGAATCAGACCTAGGTCTTACTAAGTGTTTGGAGTCTTCTAGTAGCCTTTTTGCCTCAGCAATGTAGATGACCAGTTCCTCTGAAATTCAGTTACTCATCTGAAAAAGGGCTGGGGGCAGTTAGACCAAGTGAATCTTTTACACCTTCCCCTTCCTTGGGTTTAGGGAATAGCTCTAGAAACAGTTCCAACAGGCTGGCTGGGGAAACTTGCTCCCAGGGTCCTAAGGGCCAAAAGGGGACTGACTGTGTGTAGTGTTAGCCAGAGCCAACTGGGCACAAGGGGACCCTATCTTCCCTCAGCTGCAGGAGTTAGCCTGAAAGGAAGGCAACCCTGGAAGGAAGCTTAGACCATTCACGACAGGGTCACTTCCTTCAGGTTCTCACTCTGGTTGTCCTTTAGGTCATCTTCACTCCCCAAAATGAACTGGAACTTCAAGCATAATCAGTCAAAAGGGCCTGCGAGACAGAAACTAGGACTTATGGGAGTTCTCATTCCATGGGTAATTGCAAGAACCCTATAGGAAAAACTCTGTTTATAATAAAGCTCTGTGGTTCTAACTTTCCCTTCAGTTAACTTGCTTTTTCTCTTCAATAAGTACCACTCCATCTTGCAACACAGGCCAGAGTGTGCATGTGGCTTGTCATGTCTGTATGCACTGGGTTGCAACACCTTCTTTTTCCCAAATTAATTCTTTTTGGTAACAAAATACCTAGTTGATATTATTTTTCAGCTGACTTCAAAGAAAACTGCCAGTCCCTGCTTTTCCTTTTTCTCTATTTCCCATTTCCTTCTTTCTCCTTCAGATTTTCCTCGGTCCCTCAGATTCCCTCTCCTCGTTTTTCCTGACATTTCTCCTCCCCACTCCCTCAAGGGCGCTTTAGTTTTTCTCTTCCTTCAAGCTGCCTTTATTTCTCTTTTAGCTCAGTGAGACTGAAGCCCTGATTTCCTCCCTCCTTGTGATTGGAGTTTCCCCTCGCCTCTTCTTGCTGACTCGTGCTTCACTCTCTCCCTTCGCTCCTCTGGGGTTCCTGCGCCTTAATACCCAAGTGCTCGCCCTCCGCGTATCTTGTGTCTCAAATTCCAAGACTTTGCCCCGACCCACTCGCGACTCCAGCGAGGCGTCCCAAGATGGCGCCCGTAGCCTCGCTCTGCCGCCTGACGTCAGCGCGCTGCCCTCCTCTTCCGAACCATCAAGCCCAGTCGACTAGGAGGTGAAGGAGGAGCATCCTGCGGGGGACTTAAGGGGGCGGGCACAATCAACACGGCTCCCGACGCTCCATGGTATTGGCC
>PVJL010008699.1:0-24848 GCA_004026885.1 Lyroderma lyra
TCTCTTGTTCCTAACCTTGACTTAAAAGCTGGTCAAAACACAGTTACACCATTATTTACTAGACAGTAATAGCAAATAAGCTCTACCACACAGGATAACATTCTTACAAAAACAGATCCAAGTTCAAGTGCTCATAGGTTGGTATGCCTCTTGTTTTCCTAACCAACAAATCATGAAAAAATATACAAAGAATTATAAATTATAATCAAGTCAACAACTTGAGTTGACGTTATCAACATCAAAAGCTAAAGAATGGAAAAACTAAAAATACTTCCTATCTAATCCTAAGCATGCTTCATACTTAGCAGGAAAAAAAATGGAATAGAACACAAGCAATGCATTCACTTCAAGTTCAATAACCACTTAAAATGCCTTCTGATTCTTCATGCTGTTCTTTGATTCATCTTAAATAAGAACAGACAAACATCATGGTGTCATTGCTCCTCTTAGCAGGAAAGTAAGAGGAGGGAATGAGGGAGAGAATATGCATTGTGTGAAGAAATTAGGATAATATCATCTATGACTTAAGTTATGGCACATTAAATTTTAATAGCAAAAAGTCCCCCAAAGTCAGGATTAAATTGCCCCCAAATAGTCAATGAAATAGTTACAAAAAGAGTTTTATCAAAATACCTAAGAAGGGTGTAATACATTATCTATAGTCTTAATATGGGAGTATAAATATTTGATATGTTATAATCAGGAATTCAAAGAAAACAAAATAAGTCCAGATTTCTTAAAAAAGTCAAGGGGTGTCTGAAACTGCCTTCTGCTATATTGCACTAAGTTGCTTCTACAACCTTCACTTCTACAAGTAACTAGGCTGTCTTTCACTGGCAGTTGTTTCAAAGCATTTCTTCATATTTGCAATAAATTTAACTAGATTCCTACACTTCAAATGATTCACATATGCCAAATCTGCTTACATCCAACATATATAAAATGCCCAAATTTACTTACACCCAACATATATAATAATCTCTTGGGTTTGTGGAAAAAGCAATATTCCAATCTCCAAGAGCAAGCAGTTTGCTTGTTTAATTTTTTTTAAGTAAATTGGTAACTTGCTAGCTGTAAAGTTATTATTTGAATACTCTACACAATGCCCATTCCAGCACTGTGGGGTGTAAACTGCTCATTTCAAGGGGTGAATCACAGGATCTGTTTCATTTGTCTTGTACTTTACCAAGTAGAGCACATGTCCAGGTGAGCGAAGGAACAAGAGGGCCTGAGATGTCCATTGCTGGTATTTTTTCCGTAAACAGGAACAGGGCAGATATTTTTAAATTAAAAAGCACCTACATGCCTGAGCACAGAGGTCCATAGAAGACCCTTAACCTGCCCAACACTAATGCCTCAAGCATACATTCAATCTGACAAACTTAGGGACCCTGAGATGACCTCGACCATGACCAGCACAGAGATTCTAGGTCGATTACCACCTGGCGGGAAACAGAGACTCTTAGCTTTCCTGTATCCTGACCAAGATGGACATCAATGCAGACACTCCACGTGATGATTGTAGAGATCCAGCACACTTGGAACATAAAAAACAAAGAGAACCCTACTGACCCCAACCAGACCATCACAGAACCCCACCATTTCTGTAACAACCCCAGCAGAGAACCAACCAGACTTCCAACCAGCTCAGCCCAGAGTATTACAGCAGACCTTCAAGCTGTGCAGCAGACCCCAGGCAGACCTCCAAACTGAGCAACACAGAGAACCCTGGAATGTCCTTAACATGACTGGGTACATAAATCCTAGTACTGTCCTTACTCTGACCATCGCAGAGACACTTGGCAGAACCCCACCCCACTTGACTAGCACAGACACCCCAGCTGACCTCAAACTTGACAAGCACAGAGACCTCCATTAGACCTCTAAACTGATCAGAAAAGAATAAGCGGGGGAACCCCAACCTCAACAGAGGAGTACCCAGAAGTCCCCCAACTTGAGCAGCGGGAAGACCTCCAACCTGACCAGTACAGAAAACCCAGGGAAACCCTTATCATTGCTGAATACACAGAAACCCAGAAGACCCCTGACATGACCAGCACAGAAATCCCTGGCAGACCCATAACTAGACTATCACACAGACCCAAGGCCATATTTGAATGGCACACCACAAAGATACCAAGAGAACCTCAACATGACCATAACATAGAACCTTAGCAGGACACAAGTGTAATCAGCACAGCAACACTCAGAAGACCTCAACATGACCAGCACAAAGCCCCTCAGAAGAGCTGAAACCTGTCCAGCACAAAGATCCCTGACTTATCCCAACATAACCAGAAGAGAGACACCCCGCGACCACAAACTTGACCCATGGACTGCAGGCTGAAACTCAACATGACCAGCACAGGCACCCTTGTAGACCGGGAACCTCACTAAAGGAAAATAACCCGAACTGACCCTGAACGTGGCAAGCACAGAGATTCCTGAATGATCCAAATTAACATGTCTCAGTAACTCCAGAAAGAATCCCAACCATACCAACACAATTGTACCCAGGAGAATACATCATCAGGTGGGAAACTTTTATATATATTCAAATAGTCATCAGATTCATTACTGGGTGTGTGCTGCAGGAAGATGTTTTATCATTCTGAATAGCGCTTTTATAAGTTAGGTTTATGCAAATTAGTCATACCTCTTACTGTCAACCTTGTCAGAATTTAACATTTATTGTTTCTTCCACTGTGGTTTCATGCTAGGTGTAGTCATCTTTTATAGAATCATTTACATTTTTAAAATATTGTCCTGCCTTAGAGGTGGTCTGACATTTCATTAAGTTAATTTGGGATTGCCACATGTTGGATTTTATGAATAAACATGTATACATAATATATATGTAAACCTGGTCATCCCCTGTGGCAATCCTGAAAGTTTTATCATTATTGCTGTTTATTTTGTGAGAAGATTCAGATAGATTTTCTAACACAGAAGTAAGAAGAGGCAGAACTGCATTCGAACTCAGGATGTGACGTGTCAGCTGTAGAGGAACAGGAATCCAGAGGCACGTGTAGACGGATGCACTGCAACCTTTAATTTGCAGGGCAACCTTCCTGCAGGGAATGCTGCCTGGTGCCCCACCAGGGTGTGTGAGTCAGATGTTTCCAGCATCCCTAGCTCCAGTGATGAGGTCCTGCATCTGCCAAAAACTCACGGGAGGTGAGCTGTCATTCAGGCAATTTCCAGGCCTCCATATCTAGGATAACCACAATCCTGTTGGAGTGCGTACCTTCAGACATCTGCGAGGTAGGTAAAATGGTAGCTAAGGATTCCAGGAGATTCACCTCCATGGGGAAACTTGGGAAGATAATTGTCTGAGCAAACAGTGCAGTCCTCTGCGGGAGGGCTGAGGCCCCAATCTACTTCCTTAGCCCCCACACTCATGGACACCCTCATCCCCAAGTGGGGTGCTATTCTTGGGGAACCTTTTGTGCTGGGAACCAGTACCTCCTCTCTGTCCCCCTGTTCACAGCCTGGACACTTGTGCTTGGAAACCTAGAGGCTGATTCTTTTTCTTTCTGTACTCAGGTCAGACATGTTACTCTTTTGTTGTTGCTGCTGAATATATCGTGTGGTTGGTGGTAATGACGTTTAATATTGAGTTCATTGATTTCAGAAATGGGAAATAACTAACATCTCTGTGGAGTTGTGACTGTACTAGAGCAGAAATGGGGCTTCAGTGTATTAGACTCATAGCACTGCTGGATTCCCGTCTGTGGCCAGAGTGAACTTTTAAATATGCAAACAATCCCTGTTTCTCTTCATAAAGCCCAGAATCCCTCACAGAGTTGGCAGTGTCCTCTGGCATTGTACCTCGTCTGTCATTTCAGCCTCTCTCCACATCTGACACCCTCAGTGACCTGTCACTGGGGCCACCCTGGGTCTTCTTCAGCATGTCATTCTGGAATACTTTGCTCTGGGCCTGTGGACTTTGGCTCCTCAGGCCTGCAATACTGTATCCCCCACTGCCAGCCCCACTGCCCCCAATTCCTCAGGTTTTGCCCTGTAAACCACCCACTCTGGGACTGTTTTCTGACCCCCTGAACTAGGTGTGCTCCTCTCTCAGTTTTCCCAGAACTCAGAGCTCTGCCTCTTTTCTAACGCTGTGACAGATGCGAGTCAAGCTTAATGTCTGATTTCCTATGCAAATTGAAAGTTGCCTGAGGCAAGACCATATCTGTCTTTTTATGTGTTGCAGGCTGACATTTGGAACAGCACCTGAAAATGAACCATTCACAGAAGTGTTGGCTGATTGAAGAAATGAATGATGTGTCACATGGGAAAGGCTCTTCATTAAGTCACCTCAGATGTCTAAGATGTGGGTGGACACCATTGCTTGACCTTGTGACGCTGACATACAGTGAACAGCTCCTTCTGAGCACAGAGAAGAGAAACAGAGTGATTAAGGACAATTAAGATGTCCAACAAAACTGCCTGTCAGTTTCTTTTACACAGAAATAAGTCTGTTCCATCACTTTGGTGTCGTGCAATCAGCTCCTTTGAAGGTCCAAGCACAGGAGAGAAGAGAAACCTTAAACCAAAGTTGTGAGCCCCTGTGTGCTTCAGAAACCTGCTGTGGTTTTGTCTACTGCTGCTAAGGGATGCTCAGGGGGCAAGGGCAATGTGAGCTCTGCATTGTTTGGGGAACTTGCCAGTGCCCTTTTCGTGTGGCTGCTGTTGGTACTCAGGCACCAGGGACTGAGTTTATGAATGATGCCAGGAAGCCCTCTTTGGTGAGCCATCTGTCCTGAGAATCCTCAGAATTCTCAGCTAGGGTTTGGGATCCCAGGAATGGAAGTAAATGGAGATGATTGACACCTGCTCTATGAGCCCAGGTCTTATTCCAGTTAGCAGCTCAGCTTACTATATTCTTCCATCCTGCCCTTTTGAAATGGGAGGGAGTCCGCTGTTTTATTCAGGGGTTTCTGAGGGCATGGCACCTGTTTTAATTTCTCCCCCTCCACAAGTAAAAGCCCAGTCGTCCTCTCCAAACAATGAAAGACATCTAAAAAAATATGTACTTTCTACTCATAAAAGGTTTTGTTTTTTAGCTAAAAATAAAAAAGTATTCAAGGTGCTCTCACTGATCTTTCCATTTTCAGCCATGTGTAGGGACGGGTTTTGCACCTTTCTTTCATCCTGTGACAGTCTTGAAACAGTGGCCTTGCAGCCCCCAAAAGAGTGTACTGCTCAGGAGCTCCTCCAGATGCCCCCCATGTGGCTTGTCTGGGGCTTCCTACAAAAGCCCCACTTACAGGGCATTGCTGATATTTGACCCCGGGGAGGAGGGAAATACTGACTTTCAGAGTAGCCATTTTAACTAAAATAGTCAGTTTTCCACAAAAATTATGAGGCATGCAAAGAAATGATAAAATATACCCTATATGTAGCAAAACAAACAAACAAACAAACAGACAAACAACAACCCACAGCCGACAATGTCAGAGGGATTCAAAGCTTTTTACATCAGCTCTTGTGAATAGATGCAGAGAAATATTGGAAACTGTTTCAAGACTGAAAGGACCACTTGATGACATGTAAGCAGCCTCTCAGCAAGAACTGAGGGACGTGGGGCTATAGGCCCTGAAGGAAACCTTACAACAGTTATTAGATGAACACGGAGTGAAATAAGAAGAGACAGCCAGTTGCACATGACAGGGACTGTGAATGATGAAACAGAAGAGAAGCATGCTGATGTGACCCCACTGGGAAGAAAATACCAAGAGAGCCAGAAGAACTGAAAGTAAAGGGAGGGGTGGGGCAAGTGCAGATTTGGGATTACAAACTCCAAAGACTGAAATAAAAATTTCACTAGAGGGGGTCCACAGCAGCTTTGAACTAGCAGAAGGAAGGCTCATCAAGTGTGAAGATACACCAATTAAGAATATTCAGTCCCAAGAACAGAAAGCAAAAGAGTGAAACTTAACAGAGCTTCAGAGACGTGTGGAACACCACCCAGTGAGGCAGCAGGAATATCAGGGCGCCCAGAAGGGCAAGGCAGAGGAAAGGCGCAGAGAGCCTGTGCAGTAAGAATGGTACCGGACTTCCCACTTTCAGGAGGGGCAGAACAGAAAGCAAAAGAGTGAAACTTAACAGAGCTTCAGAGACGTGTGGAACACCACCCAGTGAGGCAGCAGGAATATCAGGGCGCCCAGAAGGGCAAGGCAGAGGAAAGGCGCAGAGAGCCTGTGCAGTAAGAATGGTACCGGACTTCCCACTTTCAGGAGGGGCATCAGGTCCTCATCCAAGAAGTTCAGTGGATTGCACATGGGGCCAGAACAAAAAATGGAACCTCACAATGGATGCATACAGTTTCCTGTGGAAAGGAGGTTCAAGCAATGTGACCTGCAGAGTTTGCAGAGGTGTGTCTTCTCATTGGGTGGAGAACTCATTGCCATTCTAATGCTGATTACTAAGACAAAAGAGAACATCTCAGGTGTCTATCAGCAACCCTGAAATGAAAAGGAAACACAGATTTGGGACCTCAGAAATCAAGACTTGTCTCCTTTGGTTTGTTTGTTTCTTTGTGTTTATGCCGTGGTCTCTCAGTGTTCCATCTCATTTTTTTTTTCGTTTTTGTTTTTCTTGTTAATTCAAAAGTTTATTTGCATGCTTTAACTTTTATTTTATTTTATTTTTTAATTCATTTTTATTGATAGAATTTTTGGGGTGACATCTGTTAGCAAGACTTACATAAGTTTCAGGCATACAATTCCGCAGTGCACTGCTCAGGCATATTTCACTTGTAAGTTCAGACACAGTGAGATGAATAATGTTTGGCAGTTCTGTAGCTATGTTTTAAAGGCAGACACCAGTGCTTCCCCATCTTGAGCACCCATCAGAGTCATCCACAAACATTGCTGGGTTCAGGCCTTCAAGTTTCTGATTTGGTGGGTTTGGGATGGGGATTAATGTGCATTTCCAATATTATTCCAGCTGCTGCTGCTGCTCTGAGGACCACAGTTTGAAAACCGTTCACTGATAAGCCCAGTTAGTAAGAATCTGGCATGGTTTTCATAATCAAGATGCAAAGTGGTCAAAGTGATCACCTGACTGAACCCCATCCTGATGCATATTGGGGAAAAACCTCTTCGGACGGATTTTAGATTCCCAATCATAATTTATTTTCTTCTTACCAAGGATATATTAAATACATTAATGTAATAAAGATATTTTATATTTTATATTTGGGGGGCATGCAAATAAACCCACATAGAGTCATCTGTGCCCCTAAACCAATAGAATTCAACATCAATTTTTTATTTTTGTTTTTCATTTATTGAGTACCTATTAGAAAAGAGTAACATTATTTAAATACATTCTCTGTGTCAGGGATATTTCTTACTCCTCACAATAGCAGATGGTAGCCAATGTTGTTATGATTCTCTACAGGGGAGGGTTCTAAGGCACAAAATATCTTGCAGAGTATTTCTGATTAACAGGGAATTTCAAACATACTTCAGCCTGAATGCTAAATTTATTTTCAGCCCATTATGCCAGAGATTTTCTGAAGTGATAAATTGGGATCATGGCATATAAAGTCTAACTGGAATTTTGGAAACACATCTATTGAAAAGACGTACATATTTTAAGAGCTTTCCCCAAGTGGTCCTCTCTCACAGTCAGATCCATTTAATCTGACATCCAGCCAGGACAATTGCATCATAGGAACTTTGCAAAGAATATGTGATTTCACAAGGGAATGAAGATCAATGTTCAGCATTGTTTAGCCATGAGCTTGAGGAAAGTAATTGAAAACTTTGTTTTATCACAAATCTCTGTAATTATATTTATTATGGTAAAAAATATGGAAACAACTGAAATGCCCCTCAGTAGATGACAGACTGCACACATGGCCCTGCATCTATTATGTGGAATTCTAGGCAGTGGTTAAAAAGAATGAGGTAGATCTATAAATATTGATGTGGAAACTTATTAAAGACAGGTTATAACAATGGAACAACTGTAGAGTTATGTGAATAATGGTCATATATGTTGTATTTTTATAAATTCCTGAACATGTGTATACATGCATATATGTTCATATGTACATGTATAAAATATGTGGTAAAAATACATAGTAGCTGTTCAAGAAGGATAGTTCAAAAACACCTATTTTTAAAGTTACTACCTTGTAGTAGGGGGAGAGGATTGGGGAACAGTGAACTCTTGCTTCTACAGATACTTGTGTGGAATTTTCCATAATGAATGCATAGTCCTGTGTCAATGTTTGTGATGATACGTTTATTTACTTTTTCACAAAGGTTTTAAAATCACAATGAGAAACATATAGTGTCTTTGGATGATATCTTAATATATAACTTGGGTGATTATTAAAACGTGAACTCTCATAACTTGATTAACACCGAGTTTAATTGACCATTTATGTATTAAATAAAGAATTCCAACTTACATTTCCATGGAACATGCTTTTGAGACACTTTAAAACAATTTGGAAATCTCCATGTTTACAACTCTAGGTGTCAAGAGCTCCTAGCATGTCTAGTTATGGCAATTCACTTCTGCTTCACCATCGAGATGATTGCCTCCTCAATCATCTGACCTCAGTAAGTCTTCTGGTCCACTGACTTAGCACACACATTGGTGTGGTGTCTCTTACTCGGTCCTTGTCCTTGATTCATGGACGCACTCACCTCCTCGTGCTGTCTCCAGTGTCCCTGGCAACCCCTGTCCCCAGGCTGTGAGCTGTTCACCTGCAACTGAGCCCCAGTCCCTCGCCTACCTCCCAGCAGCAGTCAGACCCACCATTCCTGCTCCATCCAGCACCTGGCTCTCGGGAGCTGTGTGAGGTAGGCAGCTTATACAGCTTCACATAATGCACACAGCCTCCACTTTGATTTTCTTAAACAGTGATGGAGGCAGCAGTACGAGGGCTTGCAGTCCTAAACAGCACATGTGCATTGCGCAGTTTAAGTGAATGTGGTGCTTATCATGATGGCTATACTAAGATCTGTTATTGTAACAAAAATGCTCTCTGTAATATGTTCCATATAGTAATATCTATGCATGTGCCATGTAGGTATATAATTTACTTTCATTCAAGTGATATTGAGAGTGTTCCATTGGATTTCTCATTTTATGACCTGGGCAGGGGGCATTTTTATGATTGGTAACCTACAGCTCAGGGAAGCTGAAATAATTACCTTGCATGAGAACCCATTTTAGTGGCTCACATAGAATTAGATTCTCAATGAAAATTTTATTACTCCCTACGCTTATATTGACATTTTAATATTCCCATGAAGTGATTGATGTTAGGGTTTTTTCTTTTATTATCTATATCATCTCTACTTTTTTTATTTGAAGTCCATGAAGTTTTACAGTGTTATTTCTCTTCCATGTATGTCATTTTACTCTCAGCTTTTACCAGGGTTAAAACTCAGATACACTAGAGCTCCTCATTCTAATAAAATTTAATATTTATTTTTAGTACTGACAATATTTTCATATTTCTAATTTTTTTTGGTGTTTCCCTGGCTGGGAATTGAACCCAGGCCATGGTTCTGAGAGCACTGAATCCCAGCTACTGTACCACCAGGGATCTCCCAATATTACTAAACCTTTAATATTTTAACTTGCATAGACTTTATTTTCTGTTGTGATCTACATCTCCTTTAACAAGTTATCATGGAGTAACTAAATCTCAGGAAAGAATGTAATAAGTGTCTCTCCCATATACAAGTTAACCACAATTCTCAGAATGTGTTCTTGCAATAGGAGTAATGAGATAGTCAGTCCTCCTATGGAGACCCTGTCTTCCTGAGAGGCACACTTGGCCTTGAACAATGTGTGTCAACCTTGAAGTTGGGTTTGTGTTCACTGCAACACCGGAGTTTCCTTGGGCTCTTGTTAGCATTCTCCTCAGCCATTTTGCACCATTAGAACACAATTTCACATCTGCTTTTCCCACCCATGAGACATTTGTGTGGTTTACAGGAAATTAATGCAAAAGCAACTTTTCAATGGCAGGAAAATGCCAGACATCCTCGCCATGATGTTTGTCTCTGTCCTTGTTATTTTGAATCTTAACTTCCAAACAGTGACATTTATAAGCAGGGCTGCTCTTTGAAGCATTTACTGCCAGATCAGACAGGTGTTTCCCAGTCACAACACATGTGTGCTCTGAACAATCACAGTGAGCTTATTAGCAGGCAGTGTCAGCATCAGAAACTCTGCATGCAGTTTCTCCATTTCCTTTTCTGGAGTATTTTTATAACTTTTTGATAAAGTTTGTGTTATATAATTGTATTACTCAATATCTAAATTTTAATAGATTTTTAAGCTATTTGTTTTTATAGGAAAAATATTCAGAATATAAGACATATTTTTTCACCACTCTAGGCTAATTCTTGGGTTACTGTATTTCGGAGGAGTTGGCGTCTTTGTTCAATTACGAAGTTATTTTTAAATAAAGCTTACTAGGTACTTCTGTCACATGTTCAGAAATGCAACGTGGGATTGTGCTAAATGCAGAAGAAACAAAATTGCCTTGACCTGGTTCCCATTGTCCATGGTGACCTAAACATAATTTATTTACTTAGCAACTGAGTATTATGTGTTTGCAATGGGCTAGTGACTGTAATGGTAACTTGTTTTCCAGAGTGGGCTGCAAGAAATAAACAACAAATGAAAACATAATACAATTTCAGTAAATAAGCTTTATGAAAAAATATATAGTAAAGGAATTAGATGGGCTGGAGACTGGAAGAGGGGTTATTTAAATGATTACAATAATATTAATTATGTATTTAATGTAATGTTTATTGATCTAATGCTTTTCTAAATAATTTATAAGTTCTATTTTTCTTAATCTCTTTAAAACTCTCTGGAGCATGTGGTTATTATCCTCTCTGTATAAGAGGAGCTTGAAGAAAAGAGATAATAAGCTAGAAATGAAGTATGGTAGAGTATTCAGATAATACATCTATGGAAACATGCAAGTTAGGAACAGAAGAATGACACTTCATTTAATGTTGGAAACACAATAAGACTTTTGAAAGTAGCATTGTCTCCAGTGTATGAGCAGCATTTCCTGAAGCGTTTATGGAGTTCAGCTACAGATAATACGTGTTGAAATAAACAGCTGCAAAAATAAACAAACCCGAGAAGAACATTGTCAATGGCAGGGTAAAGACCTCCGAAGACCTGTATTGGAACAAAAAGATTGTCAAACTCTGTCGATATCAACTTTTCAGAACTCTGGAAGAGGTCCACAGCAAGCCCAGATGTGCTTGTTCAGGAAACATGGTGGAGTTCTGGAAAGAATAACGAATCTTGTGGCCATTTTACTGTTCTAGTCCCAGCGTACCATGACGCAGCCTTCTTTCCATGATAGCCGTGAAAGCCAGTCACCTGGCAGCTTCTGAGGTCAGCAGGGTAGGTTTGGATCTCTTCCCATATTTCTAATCCCAGAGATTTGTCATGAACTGACCTGTCCCTCCAGGAGTAGGCCCATTCACAAAGCCTGGGCATTAAAAAAACAAAATTGATTTCAGATCAACAGCCTAACCTTCCACCAAAGGAAACTAAAAAGCAGAAGGAATGAAATGATATACATTCTAGTGGACATAAGTCAAATAGAGACTATGAAAACAACAAAATAGACAAGGCTTTATCTCAATTTCTAAAGAAAAATGGAGAGATCATTCAAATTACTAGAATCATCAAGGAGACAGTCCACATGACTATTGTCTTTGTAGAAGTAAAAGGATTATTAGGGAGTACATGGAACGGGAAGCCAAAACATTACATAGCTTATATGTAATGCGTGCATTTGTAGAAGATACAAGCTATCAAAACAGATTGAAGAAAAAGTAGACCATCTGAGTAGATCTATTTCAAATAAGTATATTGAATTAGTAACTTAAAACATTCCTACAAAGAAAAGACCAGTTTCAGATGGCTTCATAATGAACGAAGTCTACCAAATATTTAAAGGAGAATTAATCCATGGGCAATAAACAATCTAATAATGAAATTAAGAAAATAATTACATTTACAATACAATGAAAAGCATAACCTTTGAGCCACTGCTCAACTGGCCACATCTCAAGAGTAGAGCACACTGATTCCTGGTCTGGTTAGGTGACCTTAAGTTTTGTTTGTTTTTGTCACTAGAATATGACACTTTAGGTAGTATGGCTGTGTTTACTTCAAGGAGATCACCTCTATAAACATGACAATGCACTGTAGAATTGTATGCCTGAAACCTATGTAACCCTTGCTAACAGATGGCATCCCAATAAGTTTAACAATTAAAATGAAGTTGAGCATTTTTTCATATATCTATTGGCCATTTGTATGTATTCATGGGTGAACTAGCATTGCAGTGTTGTTCACAGTGGCCAAGTCATGGAAACAACCATGTGGCACCCTTCCAATAGCTTTAATACCTGCTAATAGTATGGAACTCTGTCTCCACCAGTCTCCACGTATTAAGGTTGTAAGGAGAACCAGGAAATTACCTCCTGGACATATAGCAGGATATTCTTCTTTTTTTGTTGTTGACTTTGACATATGCTTGGTGTTGTGAACCACCAACACTAAACAATGTCACCAATTAATACTTGAAACCTGAAAAAGTAGAATACCTTTTTCACAATCCTTTGAGTATTCATGAGTGGTCTTGTGTGTACTATTTTAGAGTTTCCTTAGATCAGCTCTAACATTAGTGCATGATGGTAAATTTATTGCTACTTTTTCCAAAAGGTTTATCTTCTGTTTAACATAAATCAAAATTGATTTAAAAAAAAACAATAGAAATGAATTTAAAAAAAAGAAAAAAGCAGAACTCCTTCTGAATGATATCTTGTGCATACTTCAGATAGAGAATCCTTTTTATTCATTAACTGATCCACATAGACACTATTTAAGTGAACTCCTTTTTTGTTCTTAGAGGACTATCATATATACTCTGCAGCCCCAGTGAGAAGTCAGTCACCTAGTGGTTTTCTGATTCCCCACCTTGTATTTATCAACTTTCTTCATGCTTATAGTCTTTTGGTTGTCATATTTTTTTCTACATCAAAACTACAAAAATGCTACAGCCCTCATGAATACTTTGCCTACCAATCATTACCATAATGATACAGAGAAGTTCCAAAGGGCACAAGCCTGGGAAAGAGAGTGAGTTGGCTCATGAGGTCTAAACAACTGACTTGCTTTGTGGGAAGCCAGACACTAGCAGAGAGCACTTAAACATTATTGAGCAAAGTTATCCAACATCAGATGGAAGTTATGGCTTTTTCTCTCAGTACTAGCGATGTTAAGAAAAAAATCTGTAAGAAATTTACCTGTAAACATTGAATAGATACCCCTGCACAAAATGCAAAAATATATATGTAGAAATGTTCCTTGCATCATGTTCTAACATCAAAAACTGGGAATCAGCTGAATATCCATTAATAGGGGATAAGCACAGTGGAAAATTATGCAGTCACTAAAGATAGGTAAATAAATGGTTCAAAATGTATTAAATAAATACTACAATCAGCTTGTAGTGGTAAATATGCACGATATGTGCTGTGCATGCCTAGAAAAATATCAAGCAAATAATTCAGGAAATTAACTGTTTATGCAACCTCTAGAGAGTGGGGAGGGGACTGCGAAGGAGAGGGGATTTTGACTTTATACTTTATAATGTACATTCAGTACATTAAATAAACAGCTTTATTGAGATGTAATTCACACACTATACATTTCACTTACTTGGAGTATACAATTCAGTAGCTTTTACTATATTCACAGAGCTGTGGCACCATCACCACGGCCAATTTTAGAAATTTTTTTTTATCTCACCAAGCAACCCCATATCCTTTAGCTATCACCCTGCTCTCTTCTCTTGCTCCTCACCTCCCAGCCCTATACAACCACTCTGCTTTATGTGTCCATACATTTCCTTATTCGTGACTTGGAATAGAATATGTAGACTTTTGTGTCTGACATTCTTCACTAAACATAATGCTTTCAAGGTTGATCCAATTGATAGCATGTATTGGTCCTCCAATTCATTTTTATGGCTGAGTAACATTCCACCCTATGGATATACTGTTTTGTTTATCCACCAGTTGATGCACATTTGGGTTGTGTCTGCCTTTTGACTATTATGAATAATGCTGCTATGGATATTTGCAGACAAGCCTTTGTGTGTATTTATTTTTTCATTTATCTTGGGTATTTCAGGTCTGTCCAGAATGTATCCAGTATGTAATATGAAAATAGAGACATTTACAGCTGGATTGCTTCTGGACAGCCCTCATATATTTAGGATTAGAATGTCTGGGTCATATGATAACACTTTGAGGAACTGCCAGACTGTTTCTCCAAGTGACCACAACCATGAAGGCTTCAGGTTCTCCACATCCTTGCCAATACTTGTTATCATTTGACTTTTTGATTCTAGTTATCCTTGTGGGTGTGAAGTGGTATCTCATTGCAATTTTGATTTGCATTTCCTTGATGACTAATGATTTTGAGCATCTCTTTATGAGCTTATTGGCGATATGTATAACTTTTTTAGAGAAATGTTTATTTATATGCTTCACCTATTTTTAATTGGGTTATTTGTATTTTTATTATTGAAGTATAAGAATTCTTATATATTCTGCAAGTTCTTTATCATATATATTTCCAAATACATCTGCCAAGTCCCTTGTCAGATGTATGATTTTCAAGTACTTTTCTCCCATTCTTTGGTTTGCTTGATGTTTTTTTGTTTTGTTTTTTGCTTTCTTGATGGTGTCCTCTAAAACATACAAGTTTTTAATTTTGATAAAATCCAGATCTTTTGTTGCTGTCATAGCTAAGAAACCATTGCCTAATCCTAGGTCATGGAGATTTACACCTCTGCTCTTACTGAGAGTTTTATTAATTTAGTTCTTACTTTTAGGACTTTAATTCATCTGTGTTTATTTTTGTATATGGTATGAGGAGTTCAACATACTTTTGCATGTGGTCATCCGGTTGTCCCATACCATATGCTAAAATACTGTTTTCCCCCCATTTGATAGTCTTGTTACCCTTGTTGAAAATTAGATGACTAGAGATACTTGGTTTATTTTTGGACTCTTTCTTTTATCTATATTGTCTATCCTTGTGCCAGGACCACACTGTCTTGATAACTAATTTTTTATATTAAGTTTGAAATCAGGACATGTTAATCCTCCTATTTTGTTCTTGAAGAAGAAGGTTTTGGGCTGTTGGAGGCCTCTTGCAATTCCATGTGAATTGTAGAATCATCTCTTTAGAAACAAGTCACCTAGAAGTCTGGTAGGGTTTGTATTGAATCTGTAGGTCAGCTTTTTAAATTTTATTTTATGAGTATATGTCTTTATTATAATATACAATACTTCATTTAGAAATACTTTTCAGGAAAAATTAAGATCATGAACCAATTTTTAAATTTATTCTAAAACTACTTGAATAGTATAAAACTCAGCATGTCTGGGACTGTTTTATCTTCCAATCTCCAGTACAGAAGATCTTAATGCAGGAAAAAGGTTATATTAAGCATGGATTTCATCTCAGAGAAGTAAGAAAGAAATTTCTCACTTAGCTGTCACAAAGTTTCAAATAAAATTATAAAAATGTTATTTTTACATTTATTAATTTTGTGAAAAATTACAAGAATCCAAATCTGACCATTTCTTTCACTGTTGAACAAAGTATTGAAGATGAACTAAATCCTGAAAGTAACAGTGGTATTTTCACTATTGTAATCATCTATGTCATCATGTTTCTGTATATTTCTATTGCCTTGGGGCACATCAAAAGCTGTAGCAGGCTTCTGGTAAATGGGGTGTGTGTGTGTGTGTGTGTGTGTGTGTGTGTGTGTGTGTGTAGTGTACCATGTGTGTGAGTTATGGAGAGAGTGTGTGTAGTGGAGAGACAGAGTGTGTGTGTGTGTAGAGTGTGAGTGTGTGTAGTAGACTGCGTGGATCTGGGTCTGTGTGTCTGTGCATTAGAAATGGCAAAGTACAGCATGATATCATATTTTTGCCTCTACTGAATCTTAATTTATTGTGTGCAAAACTGTCCTTAATTCCCTTTTGATTTAGTTGTATGTAACATTTTCTACTCCCTGCATCTGTTTTCTTTAGTTCCAATATGTTGGTTTATCATAAACTTAAATTTATTTCATGTAGTCTGGTTTTTCCAAATTTATCTACCTCATTACCTAAGAATGAGAACTCATATAATATTACTAGGGAAGACCTGGACAGTTTTTCATATCTTCTCTCAAATTGGTAATTATACTTTTAACTCCAGACCATCTCTACCCATGTAAAGAGGTGGAAATGAGAACCTTTTAGTAATAGAGAGGATAGGAATCACTCTAACTACTGTGTCTTTGTTGCATCTCCCAGGTGGATTCTAAAGTCCCCCTCTGAATCACGGGCATCTTCATTGTGTTGTGCTCAGCGGCATGCTCATTGGGCATTTTCAGCTACATTGGGATTCCCCTCACCCTCATTGTCATTGAGGTCATCCCATTCCTGGTACTGGATGTTGGTGTGGACAATATCTTCATTCTGGTCCCGACCTACCAGGTACATTTTCATGATCTCACAGAGGTTGGCAGCTGACCCAGGTACCAAGCTCCATTAATGGCTGCTTGACTCCATGCAGAGTACTTGTGAGTGTGACAATGAGGACACACGTGTTCATTCCTTTGTATTGCTTATTGGTGTACATCACTTGTTCTGGAAACTTTGAGACCAAGAAGCTCACCCTGTCTTTGGTTGATGGAATAGATATAAAGTGAGAATTTGGATTTAAATATGTACAAAAAGGGCTAACATACTTCTGGAAAATATTTTGGATACAACTGCTATTGAAATGACTCTGCACATATTATAGAAGAATGAAATATTTATTAAAGGTTCCATTAAAAAGGCAGAAGGTCAACTCAGCACCTGTTGAAATATAAAATGGTTTCCATCACTTGGTTCTCAAATATTTGCCAATAACGCATCATATATGGGTCTAATATCTAAAACATATAAAGAACTAATAAGACTTAACAACAAAAAAACAAACAACCCAATTAAGAAGTGGGCAGAAGAACTAAACAGACACTTCTCCCAAGAAGAAATACAAATGGCCAGCAGACATTTGAAAAAATGTTCATCCTCATTAGCTATCAGGGAAATGCAAATCAAAACCACAATGAGATACCACCTCACACCTGTTAGAATGGCTATGATCAACAAGACAAGGAGTAACAAGTGCTGGATACGGTATGCAGAAAAAGGAAATCTGACCACGGCTGCTGGGAATGCAAACTGGTACAACCACTGTGGAAGACAGTGTGGAGGTTCCTCAGAAAATTGGGAATGGAGCTACCATTTGACCCAGCAATCCCCCTTCTAGGGATCTACCCCAAACACTTGAAAACCTTTGTCCACAAAGACTTATGTACCCCAATGTTCATCGCAGCACTGTTCACAGTGGCCAAAACATGAAAACAACAAAAGTGCCCTTGAGAGATGACTGGATAAAGAAGCTGTGGTACATATATACAATGGAATATTACTCAGCTATAAGAAAAGATAAAACTTTTCCATTTACAACAAATGGATGGTTCTGGAGACCATCATGCTTAGTAAAAGAAGCCAGACAGAAAAAACAAAGAACTGCATGACTTCACTCATATGCAGAATACAAAACTGAAAGCAAAGAAAAAATAAATGAACAAACAAATAACACATGGACACAATACTTTAATGTTTTTTGGGGGACGAGTGGGTCAGGGAGAGGAGAAAGGGGAGGGGAGGGGGTGAAGCTAAATATAAGGTGATGGAAAGAGAAGTCACTTTAGGTGGTGAACTTATTATACATGAATTTGACAATGCACTGCAGAAGTTTATGTCTGAAACCTATGTAGTTCTTACTAACAGATGTCACCCCAATAAGTCTAACAATAAAAATGAATTAAAGAAAAAAAACCAAGGAACTCACTGAAAGGTAGTTCTAATATGTGCCACCCAGTCTACACAGCAGGTGTCCGCTTCCCTCTCCCTACAGAAAGGGATTTCTACACACACACACATGCGCACGCACACACACACACACACACACAGACAGAGAGAGAGAGAGAGAGAGAGAGTTAGTTTAGGACTCTTAGAGGAGGAAAATTACAAAATTTTAAAACTACCCTGCAAATGAGAAACAGAAAAATACCGTTTTGTTTACATGTTGAAGTTACTCTGAAAATGTTAATACTGTTATCTAAATGACATGGGATTCCCATTGTCACAGCCTTTACCGACCACCCCAGTATCTCCTCCAGATCCAATAGCAAAAACCTGAGTACAAAAGAAGCATTGTTAATGGTCTGAACTTTGTTATTATTTTTTTTTTGTATGTGGGTAATCCCTGGCTGGGAATCAAACCCAAGCCTCAGTGTTGAAAGCGCCAGCGCTGAGGCCTTAAGCCACTACACCACCAGGGAACTCCCAATGGTCTGAACTTTGAAAATCTCTGGACACACATGCCAACCTACAAGTGAATATTCCTGCTCCACCCCAACCTTGGTTCAACTAAACCAATGTGGCATGTATCAATCTGCAGCTTCTTGGTGTTCACGTGAATTTTACAAAAGACAGTAGAGACCAAAAACTTCTACTGTCTGTGCAACCCACTTGTCTCAGCACCTCTTGTTGACCACAAGTCTCAAAGAACGCTGGGTCAATAGTACCAGCTTGGGGTCCACCTGGCTGTCTCTTTGAAGAAAGCTCTGGCCCTGATGAGGCCTGGTCGGTCCCTGGGCCCACCCAACAGGAAGGCTGTGCCTCGGGTTTTGCACTGGGACACAAGAAGAGGCCCTAAATCTGATCCTGTGACACTTGGCCTAGGCACAGGGCACAGCCTTCTAGCGCCATGGGCAGGAGGTGTGCTGATACGGACCTACTTTTGGCCTCTTCGAAGACGATGAAGTTGATGGGGTCACCTTCTCCAATGACATCAGCAACTCACACAGCTCCAGGTAGTAGTGCTCACCAATGGCTTTCAGCGCTACGGAGGCAGAGGAGAATGGGAGAGGGGATAGGAGTAGAAAGGATGGGAGGGAGGAGGGAGGAGGAAGACATGGGAGGGAGGGGAGGAAGGAGAAGTGGGTAGGTACCGGCTCCCAAAGGAGAGAGCAGCACCAGCCCGCTAAATCCAGGCGGCAGTGGCGGAGTTGGCAGCAGCTGGCCGAGGCGTCAGCCAGCCTGGAGCGAAGAGGTGACCACCGGGTGCAGGGCGGCAGCGGTGGCAGCAGTGATGCCTGAGGCGGCAGCCAGCATGGAGAAACAGGAGCAGCCTTGGGTGCGGACTCAGGAGGGCTTGGTGGTAGCGGGCAGGGAAGTCTCTCTCGGTGCCCCGACCCCACACCCTGCAGCACTTTACCTGCGGCCCTCAGTGCTGAAATGGGTGACCACGACAGAGTTCAGGGATTGCATCAGCCACCTTCCCTTCCCCCAAGGGTGGGGGCAGGCTAGTGCGGAACACCAACCCAGGGTCGTACAGAGGCAGATGGCAGCACAACCAGTCATGTCAGATCCATTCCCAGCTTGTGCTGGGCGTGGCTTCAATCCGTCCTGGGAGGCTTGCTCAGGGCCTGGTGCCCTGGTGAGGCAGGGCTACCCCTAGCCTAGGGAAGGCTCATCGCTGCTCTTGAGAGGGCTAAGAAACATGAGTGCTGTGTCAACACCTGGAGGGTGAGAGCATGTTCACAGGGAAACCTAGTTTATATTGTGGGTCAGTAAACCTTTTGGAAGGGGTTTGATATTTGAGAGGATGGCGGAAACTCCTCAGTAACAACAGATAGACTAGGATTGAAGTGGGTGATCAGGAATGTCCATTCTCAACCACAGTGATTGGGCACCATTTTCTAAGCTGTAGACTTGAGAGGTTTGGCAGGGAAGTGAGGAAGATCAAATATTTTATATGAGTCCAAGGAGAATGATACCTAGACAGATTTATAAGTCTGATTACCTTGGCTGCTCGGGTGCATGCTTCTCTCATTTCAGTTACTTACGTAACAGACAATGTTTCTGCTATTTTTAAACACTAAATTGAAGAAGCTTCTATGCTTTTTATCTGCTTCTGATTTGACATTCTCATGCCTGGGTTGTTAGAACAGCAGTTATCAAATATTTTTGGCCCAGGACATCTTTGACACTCAAAAATGATGGAGGACTTCAATGAACTTTTGTTTTTTTAACATTATTTTCAGGCTTTCTTTTTTTTTTAATTCATTTTTATTGTTAGACTTATTAGGGTGACATCTGTTAGCAAGGATTACATAGGTTTCAGGCATACAATTCGACAGTGCATTGTCAACTTGATGTATAATAAGTTCACCACCTAATGTGACTTTCTCTCTATCACCTTATATTTAGCTTGCCCTCCTCCTCTCCCACCCCGTCCCCTTTCTCCCCTCGCTAACCCAGTCATCCCCAAATAAACATTAAACTATTGATTGTGTCCATGGGTTATTTGTTCATTTCCTTTTTTCTTTGCTTTCAGTTTTATATTCCGCATATGAGTGAACTTTTAAGTGAATACTATCTATTCATATTTATCGTATTAAAAATTAAAACTTTAAAATTACAATTTCAGGCAGAGAGAAGACAAGATGGTGAATGGAGAGGAGGTTCCTAAAGCCTCTCCCAGAAAACACAAATGAACAGCCGTCCAGGAGCCAAGAAAGAGGACCCTGAGTGACAAACCGCCTGTTGAGAAATCCACAAATCGCAAGTAAACACCTGTAGGCTGTGAGAGGGGGCGAGTCGGGGAGAGGGAAGGGAGCAGAGGCGGACCACGCGGGATCCGGACGCGATCCCTGCTGACTATTCAGAGTTGCGCAGCTTCGGGGAGGGAAGAGAGACTGGGGATCTGGGAACGGAAGGAGTTTGGGAGCCAGCCTCTGGAACTTTTGAGTGGTAGAAGGGCTGCGTGAGGACTCTGAACTGCAAAGATAACACCCAAGCTCTAAGCCCCCTGGAGACCTAAACAGGGCTGCAGTTCCTGATCACAGCCTGCTGCAAAGGTGACCCTGCTGTCTCAGGCCTGGCCCACAGCTTTGGACTTATGGAGCGGGCACTTCCTCGTGCACCCCAGTGTTTCGAAAGCAGTGTGAGCCTTTAGACAGCCAGGTACTGAATCAGGGCTGGGAAAAAAGACTGATTTTCCCCAGCAAAGGGCTGAAAGCCTTTTCTTGTCCTCTCCCCAGGATATATGGACATAACCTCCAAACACAGTAGGAGATCAGAAACAATAAATAAACAGCCCCCTCTCCTCTAAAATTTGACCCCCAGTGCCAACTAGTGTCAGCCCTACAGCAAGACACCACAAAAGCAATAATCTGGGCAGTGAACATAAAGCCTTCATGTCAAAGAGGAAGATCCCAGCGGACAGGATGAATTCCTTAAAAACTAAAGCTCCTCAGAAAGAACACGAAATTTACCCAGAAGACAGCTTGTTACAACTGGAAGGGTCGAATTTAAGTGACGGAGAATTTAAAGCTGCCATTCTAAAGACTGAGAGAGAAATGAACATCTATTGGCAGAACACCATAGCTGAGATAAATAACATAAAAAGGATACAAACGACATAAAAAAGGAACTCTGTGAACGAAAAGAACAATTTAACAAAGAAATTCAAAACATAAGAAAGATTGAGTCGGAAATACGAGAAATAAATAATACCATAAAAGAAGTGAGAAATGAAATAACTGCCATAGGAAACAGGACCAACCAGATGGAGGAAAGAATTAGTGATATTGAAGATCAGAACATGGAAACAGCTCAGAAAGAGGAAGAGAGTGAATATAAAATCAAAAGGATTGAAAGAACTCTGCAAAAAATATCTGACTCCATGAGAGAAAGCAAAATCAGGATAATAGGAATAGAAGAAGGGGCAGAACAATCTACAGAGAGCATAGTCAAACAAATCGTAGATGAGAACTTTCCAAACCTATGGAAAGATCTGGAACCACAAGTTCAAGAAGAAAACAGATCCCCCAGATACGTGGACCCCAACAGATCTTCTCCAAGACACATGGTATTAAGATGTCCAAAACTAAAGACAAAGAGAAAATTCTCATGGCAGCCAAGGAAAAAAGAACTATAATCTTAGAGGAAAACCCATCAGGCTGGCATCAGATTTCTCAGCAGAAACTCTACAAGCCAGGAGAGAGTGGAACCCAATATTCAAAAATTTAAAAGAGAGAAACTTCCAGCCAAGAATAAATTATCCAGCAAAATTATGTTTCAGACGAGATCGGGCGTGTTCAGTGTGGAGGGGAAGAAGCTAAATATAAGGTGATGGAGAGAGAAGTCACATTAAGTGGTGAACTTATTATACATCAAGTTGACAATGCACTGTAGAATTGTATGCCTGAAACCTATGTAATCTTTGCTAACAGATGTCACCTCAATAAGTCTAACAATAAAAATGAATTTAAAAAAATTATATTTCAGATACGAATGTGAAATAAAGACCTTCTCAGACAAACAGAAGCTGAGGGAATTTGGGAGCATGAGGCAAGCACTACAAGAATTACTGAAGGAGGCTCTTCAGCCTGAAACAAAACATCAGGACAAATGGAAGAAAGTTGGGGCAACAATAAATAGACAAAAACAAACAAACAAACAAACAAACAATAACAAATAAAGAAATAAATATTGGCCACAGTAAGTCCTGACATATCGATCATCACTCTAAATGTCAATGGACTGAACTCACCAATAAAAAGACACAGAGTAGCAGACTGGATTAAAAAACAGAATGCATCCATATGCTGTCTCCAAGAAACACACCTCAGCTGTAAGGACAAACACAGACTCAGAGTGAAAGGATGGGATACAATATTCCAAGGAAATGGTAACCAGAGAAAAGCAGGGGTGGCCATACTGATATCTGATGAATTAAACTTCAAAGATAGTAAAAGACAAAGATGGTCATTAAATAATGATAAAAGGCACAATGCAACAACAAGAAGACTTGACACTAATCAACATATATGCTCCCAACCAGGATGCACCAAAATATACAAAGAAACTACTAACAGACTTGAAAGGAGAAACTGATGAATACACAATGATAGTGGGGGACTTAAACACCCCGCTAACAGCCATGGACAGATCATCCAAACAGAAAATAAATAAGGAAACAAAAGGTCTAAACAACACATTACAGCAATTGGACATCATTGACATTTACAGGACACTTCATCCAGCAAAAAGAGACTACACCTTTTTTTCTAGTGCACATGGAACATTCTCAAGAATAGACCGTATGCTGGGACACAAAAGTAGCCTCAGCAAATTCAAGAAGATCGAAATCATACCAAGTGTATTCTCAGACCACAAAGCTTTGAAATTGGAGATCAACTGTAAAAGGAAAGCAGCAAAAACCACATATACATGGAGATTAAATAACAGCTTATTAAAAAGGGACTGGATAAAAGAACAAATAAAAGATGAGATTGAAAAATATATAGAAACTAATGACAATGAAAAAAAAACGTATCAGAATTATTACAGCAAAAGCGGTAATAAGAGGGAAATTTATATCATTACAGGCCTATCTTAAGAAAGAAGAAAAATCACAAGCAAACGTCTTAGCATGCCGTAAAGAACTTGAAAAAGAAGCACAGACGAAACCCAAACTCAGCAGAAGGAAAGAAATAATAAAAATTAAAGGAGAGCTAAACCAATTTGAAAACAGAAAGAAATAGAAAAAATTAATATTACAAAGAACTGGTTCTTTGAGAAAGTCAACAAACTTGACAAACCCTTGGCGAGATTAATCAAAGGACGAAAGGAAAGGACAGAAATATCCAAAATTAGAAATGAAAGGGGAGAAATTACCACTGATACCACAGAAATACAAAGGATTATAAGAAAATATTTGAAGGACTTTGTGCCACAAAATTTAACAATCTAGAAGAAATGGACAAGTTTCTAAAAACTTATAGCCTACCAAGACTGAACCAAGAAGAACTGGATAATCTAAATAGACCAATCAATAGCAATGAGATTGAAATGACTATCCATAATCTCGCTAAAGGCAAAAACCCTGGACCAGATGGTTTCACCAACGAGTTCTACCAAGTATTAAAAGAAGAATTAATGCCTATTCTCCTCAGACTCTTCAAAAAATTGAAGAGTAAGCGCTACTTCCTAACTCATTCTATGAGGCCAACATTACCCTAATACCAAAGCCTGGCAAAGACAACACAAAAAAGAAAACTATAGACCAATATTTCTGATGAACACAGATTCAAAAATCCTGAACAAAATAATAGCAAACAGAATACAACAATGTATCAAAAAGATCGTACATCATGATCAAGTGGGATTCATCCCGGGAGCACAAGGATGGTTCAATCAATGTGATACACCAGAGAAACAAAATCAAAGATAAAGACCATATGGTCATTTCAATTGATGCAGAAAAAGCTTTGGACAAGGTACAACATCCATTTATGATCCAAACACTAAATAAAATAGGTATAGAAGGAAAGTATCTCAACATAATAAAGGCCATATATGAGAGACCCTGGGCTAACATCATACTGACTGGGGAAAAGGAAACCTATTCCCCTAAAATCAAGAACAAGACAGGGCTGTCCCCTGTTACAACTGTTTTTTAATATAGTACTGGAAGTTCTAGCCACGGCAATCAGGCAAGAAAAAGGAATCAAAGGTATCAAAATTGGGAAAGAAGAGCTCAAATTGCCACTATTTGCGGATGACATGATACTTTATATAAAAAAATTCCAAAAACTCCACAGGAAACTATTAGAAACAATGACCGAA
>PVJL010008699.1:24948-35723 GCA_004026885.1 Lyroderma lyra
AACAAAGAACGTGACAGACTTATACACAGAGAACTATAAGAAACTTTTGAAAGAAATTGAAACAGACTTTAAGAGGTGGAAAAATATCCCCTGTTCATGGATAGGAAGACTTAATATTGTTAAAATGGCTATTCTGCCCAAAGCAATCTACAGATTTAATGCAATACCCATCAAAATCCCACAATCATACTTTCGTGAAGTACATAAAAGAATTATTAGATTTTTATGGAACCATAAAAGACCTCGAATTGCCAAAGCAATACTACATAAAAAGAATAAGGCTGGTGGCATTACACTTCCTTTCTTCTATTTATATTATCAAGCATCAATAGTCAAAACAGCTTGGTACTGGCAGAAGAACAGAAATAGAGACCAATGGAATAGAACTGAAAACCCAGAAATAAACCCACAAATATATGGACAAATAATTTTTGATAAAGGTGCAAAAAACATACAATGGGGAAAAGACAGCCTCTTTAGTAGGTGGTACTGAAAAAACTGGAAAAATATATGTAAAAGAATGAACCTGAGCTATGAATTCTCTCCATATACAAAAATTAACTCAAAATGGATGAAAGACCTTCATATAAAACCTGCAACAATAAACTGTATAGAAGAAGACATAGGTACTAAACTTATAGACCTAGGACTCAAAGAAGACTTCATGAACCTGTCCTCAAAGGCAAGGGAAGTAAAAGCAAAAATAAATGAATGGGACTACATCGAACTAAAAAGCTTCTGCACAGCAAAGAAATCATCAACAAGGCAAAGAGACAGCCAAGTGAATGGGAGAAAATATTTGCCAATAACTCATTAGATAAGGGTCTAATATCTAAAATATATAAAGAAATAATAAGACTTAACAACAAAAAAACAAACAACCCAATTGCAAAATGGCCAGAAGAACTAAACAGACACTTCTCTCATGAAGAAATACAAATGACCAGCAAACATATGAAAAAATGCTCATCCTCATTAGCTATCAGGGAAATGCAAATCAAAACCACAATGAGATACCACTTCACACCAGTGAGAATGGCTATTATCAACAAGACAAGGAATAACAAGTGCTAGAAAGGATGTGGAGAAAAAGGAACTCTGGTACACTGCTGATGTGAGTGCCAACTGGTACAACCACTGTGGAAGCAGTGTGGAGGTTCCTCAAAAATTGGGAATGGAGCTATCATTTGACCCAGCAATCCCCTTTCTGGGGATCTACCCAAAGAACTTGAAAACCTTTGTCTGCAAAGACTTATGTATCCCAATATTCATTGCAGCGCTGTTCACAGTGGCCAAATCATGGAAACAACCTAAGGTCCCTGCGACAGATGACTGGATAACGAAGCTTGGTACATATACACAATGGAATATTACTCAGCTGTAAGAAAAGATGAAGTATTGCCATTTGCGACAAAATGGATGGACCTGGAGATCATCATGCTAAGTGAAATAAGCCAGACAGAAAAAACAAAGAACTGCATGACTTCACTCATATGCGGAATATAAAACTGAAAGCAAAGAAAGAAAGAAATGAACAAACAAATAACCCATGGACACAATCAATAGTTTAATATTTATTTGGGGACGAGTGTTTTAGGGAGGGGAGAAAGGGGAGGGGGTGTGAGAGGAGAGAATGTAATCTAAATATAAGGTGATGGAAAGAGAAGTCACATTAGGTGGTGAACTTATTATACATCAAGTTGACAATGCACTGTAGAATTGTATGCCTGAAGCCTATGTAATCCTTGCTAACAGATGTCACCCCAATAAGTCTAACAATAAAAATGAATTAAAAAAATTACAATTTCAGAACCTTAAGGCATTTAAAAATAACAAAACTCATTACATGATAATATAAAGAATGTAAGTGAAAAATAACTCTCTTATCCAAATCCTCAGTGAGAAAAATGGCCAAAAATATTTAAAACTCAGAACTTGGCTGGTTTGGTGATACCTTATGGCAGTATTCCATGGACTGTCCTTTGTTCTGCTGGTCGTAATGATGGGCCCAAGTTATATCACCTGTAACGTTCTCCTGTAAGAAGTCCTCACCTTTTTTTTCTAAAATTACAAAAGAATCAGAGAAACGTTTTATGCTGTTAATTCAATGATAGTACACTGTACATCTGAACACTCTTCCATATTGATGTGCACTGGGCAAAAAATGTAAGCATCTGTGTGTGCAAGGTATGGAATGAAGGAGGAAAAATATCATGTGACTACACAGACCCCGATATATTCTGGTATGTCTAAGGTAACAAAAAATAGTATGTGGAGGCAAAATTTATCAGCCCACCCACGTGTATTTTGATAATCTCTCTTCTGCATAAGAGTGTGTTAGAGTCTTGATTTCCCTCCCTTTCTAGACTCCGGAAAGAGATCATGGCTGGGGCAAGACTGGTGGCTTCCATCTACTACTTAAATTAGAGTGGAAATTAGTTTTTGTCTTTCACCTTTCCCTGTATCCCTTTAAGCAGGGATCAACATAACTTGCCTACTTCTGTTTAATTGTAGACTAAAAGAAAACTGCACAGGAGACAAAGAACTCTTTGTGAGTTGTGAGCAGCATTTAAGCCAGAAGCCAGGTCAATTGAAAAAATAGGTTTAGTAAGGCTACCTATGTACTTGGAATCCAGAGTTCAAGGGTCTTGCAAGGCTGCCCTGAATGTGGTGAACAAGGACACTACTCAGGATGTGGTTTCTGGCTGGCTAGGGGAAAGAAGGAAAGCAACATTGCCTGTGAGACAGAGGAATCCTAAAGCTGTTGACTCAGGACCAACATTGTTTCACAATTCAGAAGTTACACCTGCTGTTGTTCTTGTAATATAAAATAAACCTGCACAGACCTGAAGTGTCTCTGTGTCTCCATCAGAGCACAGGGAACTACCAGGTCCAAGCTTTTCTATCTGTTATGACTGGATGTATGTATCTGTGTGTTTTTTTAATTCATCATTGCCTCCCCTCCAGTTCTATTCTCGCTACGCTGGTTGTGGGCAATGAGTGCCATTTCACTATTTTTAGGGACTCTTTTGATCTTTTATAGATCAGGATGCTTGTCCAGAATAGAACCCATATTCCAGTGTACTCATCAGTGAGGAACTCCATCTATTGTGGATATGACCCCTTTGATCGCTGGGTCTGCCACTGAGTTCAGGCCAGGTTATTCATATCTACATACTCATGAAGTGACCTGGGGCATACTCTGTCACCAGGGGACTTTCTCATCTGGGTCTAGAATTAATCATTTTGCTCCATATTTGAACTACATCTCCTGAGACCTGACCTAGCCTGGCCTTGTCTGGCAAGGCTATTCCAGGATCTCAAGTCCTTTGGTATAGAGTGAACCCACTTTCATCAATGCAGGCTCTGCTGGGAATTGCCTCACCCTTGGGGATGAAAGTCACCAAAGGAACAGACCTCGAGTTACCAAGAAACACTCAGTGAAAGGATGAAATAATTCTCAAGGCAAGGTTTTTACTAGTTCTCTGATAACATAACCACCCTGAGTAACTCCCATGGATGTTGGACCACAGAATACCTCAGTTTTTTATTATTTTGCAGTCCGTAAGTTTTAAGATGTCGTTCTCTCTTATTTCTACTCTATAGTTAACCCACCAGTACCCTACTCAGAATTATCTTTTTATGTATGTTTTTCATCAAAAAGTCTTCAAGCTGAGGTCTCGCTGGGTAAGACCAAACATGTAAGTAAAGACTTTAATATTAATAGAAGGTCAAGGAAAGCAACAAGCAGAAAAGAAAAAAGGTGAGAGAGCAGCAAGAGACTATAATTCAAGGAGAAATAAAGAGGAGAAATATGGAAAATTTAGCCTTGAAAGGAACCAGTAACATTAGCAAAGATACAAATATCTCTAGATAAAGTTCAAAGACAGAAAGAATAAAAAAGCATAATTGAAGACAGTGTAAAACTAAGAGGGAAGAGGAAAATAACAATAAATACTCTCCTTGGTTACAACACTTTATCTGGGCAGGGGTTGAGGGGCGTAAGGCAGCAGCAGGAAGTAGAGAAGTAGCAGGAAACAGAAATTAGAAGAGTCTGACCTGCTAACTTACATTAAAGGGCTATAACCAAGGAAAAAAGTAAAAGAATCACGTTACTTTTTAAATTAAAATGCTTTATAAGTTTCAACATTAACACCTTCAACAAATGTGAATGATCCCTAGCTTTGTTTTTTCCTCTTTTTTGCTCTCTCTGATCCTGCTCTTGTGATTTTCTTCATCCATCTACAACCTCCCAAAATTTTTTCTGAACAACAATAGACAGGACTAAAGTCCACCAAGTTTCCCTTTCCTTAAATGTGTTTCATTAAGTCACAAATAAGCATCTGTTTTCCTATCTTTGATTCAAATGTGCTATATGAGCACAGACTAGATTCCCTGCTTTTAGAAAGCTTAAGATCCAACTAAACCAAATATTTTATTAGGGTTTGGATTTGTTCTGACTGTTGAAGAAAAACACTGTTTAACCCATCAATATAGGCTGACCAGACGTACTGTTTAACATGAGACTGAAAACAATGATACTGTCCCATTTCTAACAGTATGTGTGGTCAGCCTACTGATATCTTGAAAGTAGTTCAGTGAGACTAGGCTGACCATACATAGCATTTGAAACAACACAGTACCATTGTTTTCTGCTTTGTTTCAAATGGACATCTGGGCAGCCTACATAAATATTATCATCACCATAACATGGGCTGAAAAATCCAGCATTTGCTACACTGATAATGAAGCTATATGCTATAGGAGGGTTGTCCAGAAGGCATTCAGCCATGTCATATGAATAATGGAGGTATTTATGTCTGAATTTTTTTCCAGACAGCCCTTCTATAGAGGAAGAAATATTGTATAATATGTAAAGTTGTAAATGAATAATGTGATTTACTTCTATTTTGTCCAAAAGAGCTGAACATAAGGAAAACTGTATGGCAGAAACTCAATAAAAAGTAAAGAGTATAATTCAAAGGATTTTTTAAATTATTTGAGTTTAAAGTTAACCTTTCATATGACAGATAACCCAGTCTTACCTAAGGTAAGATTCTTCCTGGCATAGTGAATACTGACCATATCAGTCAAGTTCCCATGTCTTTATTCTAAGGTTAGTGTTAATTCTTTATCAATAAAGATTCTTTTAAAACAGTAGCTACTCTCTTGAAAATGGAATCATCCTACTTGCCCGCAGTTAGTGGGATTTTCCTGGAATTTTTCATTCTAAGGGAAAAAAGGCATGAACTGAAATCAAATGTATAAGAGCTAAAAAATGCAAATAAATCCACAAGGAATATTTAATTTTATGTGGGTAGTTCCCTGGATGGGAATTGAACCCACACCACAGCATTGGAATATTTATATACACCCAACCAAAGGCTAAAATTTAAAAGATTGAAAACACAAATGCTATCAGAGATGCACAACTGGAACTCTCAGACATTGCTGGTAGGAGTGTAAAATGGTGTAATCATGTGTGATAAAGTTTGAAAAGTTTTCATACAGTTAAACACACCCCACCTTACCCCAATGATCCAGCAATTCTATTGCTCATTAACTCAAGAGAAATAAAACACATAACCATAAAAAATCTATATAAAAAGCTTCACAACAACTTTATTCACAATAACCAAAAACAAAAAAATAACCAAAATATCTAATAGGAGAATCAGAAATAAATCATAATATATTCGTACAATGGAATACTTCTAAGCAATTCTAAAAAACACTTTACACAAATACACAACATGAAAGAATCTGACAGACATTACACTGAACAAAAGAGGCTAGACACCAAAAAGGGGTCTATACTGTGTGATCTCACTTACAGGAAATTCTGGAACAGAAAATGAACTATGGTTCAAAAACTTTAAATGTTAGTTACTTCTGGTGGGGCTTTATGTTTTTTTATTTTTATTATATTTTTTTTTGCTTTTTGCACTGTGGGCAGCTCCCCGGTTGGGAATAGAACCCAAGCCGCAGAGCAGACAGCACCAGCGCTGAAGCCTTAAGCTGCTACTGGTGGGGCTTTATTGATTGGAAAGTATGCGAGGGAAATTTCTAGCATATAAGAAATTATCTCAAGAGGAATGTGGTTCATACCAACGTATGCATTTTGTCAAAATTCATCAAATTGTACACAAGATCTATGTATTTCACTGTATGTAAATGTTACATTAAAATCAATAATTACGAATAACCATGAAATTCTAGTTAGTTGGTCTGCTTATCATGATGATATGAATAAGCAATTTTGAAAGTACTTAATGTGTATTCTAAACTCAAGAACATGAGTAAACATAGTGAAAATTATGGGAACAAGGTGTCTCACTGCTAAAGAAGGTAGAAAAAGGAAAGGGAAAAGACTGGGATGGCTGTGAAGTGTTGGAGTGAATTAGAGGTATCAATTAGAACACATTGTTCTGGTTAGAGGGAGAAAAATACATTTGTGTGTATATATTTCTACATGTGTGTACTTTATGAATTATACTACATGTGTATCATATAAATTATACATATATTCTTTCTAATTCTGTCTGCTGAGAGGGCCTAAAATCAATACACCTATAGCAATAAGCACACAGAGTGCACATCTCTTGGTTTCTAAAGACTTTATTCCTCTGAAAGAAACCAGGGCTCCTTGGAAAAAGGCTGACTGTGACATTGGGACAAGAACATGAGCCTGGAGCATCTCTATGCAGCACCAATTAAGTCTTCACATAATGATGGACACATATTAAATTGACACAGGATCCAGTTTGAAGGAACTCCCATTGGCTAAATCTCAGTTGATTTGGGTATAAAAATAAGTATAGTAATGAATTATGACCAACTGAGTAAAATAAATATTCAAAATCCCATGGTAATATGAATAAATGAATGGATAAATTAAAAAAACTGAAACAGGAGGCCAACTAGTAAATAAAAAATGCAAACTTTATGGAGTTAAAATGGGTATTTTATGAGGATAAGGATATTGACACATTGTGGAAGTACTCTTCTTAAAGATTGCTTATTATTTACAAGGGGAAAGTAGTAACTTTACACTGGAGAAAGTCAGTGGACACCACCTCAAAAAGGTATTAAGTGTTAACATCATCAACACTGGGAAAAATCAACATCACCTACTTTCTGATCTGATGCACTGTGAAGGGCAAGTGACTTTGGTGGTGTTCCAGCCCTGGAAGTATATAACCTGATTTTAATCATGAGGAGCATCAACAAACCCAAACACAGATGGGCATTCCATAAAGTAGCTGGCAGGTACTTGTCAGGAAAGGCAAAGGAGGGCTGAGAGGACACTCTGGGGGAAAGGAAACAAGAGAGACATGGCAATTCAATATTATGCTTGATGCTGAATCCTTGATGAGAAACAAAATAGCTCTAAAAGACATTATTTGAACAAAGTCAGAAATGTAAATACTTACTGTAGATTAGATAATAATCCTCTATGATATTAAGTGTTATCTTTCCTCATTTTGGTAATTGCACTGTGGTCATGTAAGAGGATTTATTGGATCTTAGGAATAACCAAGATGTATTTGGAAGTGTGTGATGTCTCCAACTTTCTCTCCAATGATTAAGAAAAAAACTGATTAGAGAGATAATCATAAAGCAAATGGGATAAAATTTAAACAACTGGTGAATGAGGTAAATCACATGGGAGTTACATAAACGATTTTTGCAAGTTTTCTATGAATTTGGAATTGTATTAAAATAAGTTTCCAAAACAGCATAAAATATGTATATGGTCAATATATATACAAGCTTCATCAATTCCCATACTTATGTTTCAAACAATGAAAACAGGTTTTCTGAAAGAATTGAGATGCTATGGTCTAATAAACTTACCCACTACAATCCCTTCTTGAGGAGCCACAGTAAACTTTAATAAAGAAGCCTATTTAATTGCATTTAATCCAACATTTTCACAATAATCTTTGTCAGAAATCGGATTATAATGCAACACCTATTAAAATCTTACAAAATATCAATATTCTGAGGAAAACAGTTAAACAGTGACTTGTCTAGTCAATATATTTTCTATACATGGTTAACTAAAGGAATGTTTCTTCTAGGAAAATAAGATACAGAAAACACACACACAGGAGCAGGCAGGGTCACTTTAAAATAGTAAGAGAAAAATAACATGAACCTAAAACAAGATATCTAAAATGTCCCATCTAATCTCAATATAGTACATTCTTTTTTTTCAATTCATTTTTATTGTTAGACTTATTGGGGTGACATCTGTTAGAAAGGATTACATAGGTTTCAGGCATACAATTCTACAGTGCATTGTCAACTTTATGTATAATAAGTTGACCACCTAATGGGACTTCTCTTCCCATCACCTTATATTTATTTCCCACACCTCCTCTCCCACCCCTTTCCCTTTCCCCCCTCCTTAACCCACTCGTCCCCAAATGAACATTAAAGTATTGATTGTGTCCATGGGTTATTTGTTTGTTCATTTCTTTTTTTCTTTGTTTTCAGTTTTATATTCCGCATACAAGTTAAGTCATACAGTTCTTTGTTTTTTCTGTACGGTTTATTTCACTAAGCATGATGATCTCCAGGTCCATCCATTTTGTTGCAAATGGCAATATTTCATCTTTTCTTATAGCTGAGTAATATTCCATTGTGTATACATACCATAGCCTCTTTACCAGTCATCTGTTGCAGGACACTTTGGTTGTTTCCATGTTTTGGCCACTGTGAACACTGCTTCAATGAACATTGGGGTACATAAGTCTTTGCAGACAAAAGTTTTCAAGTTCTTTGGGTAGATCCCCAGAAGGAGGATTGCTGGGTCTAATGGTAAATCCGTTCCCAATTTTCTGAGGAACCTCCACACTGCCTTCCACAGTGGTCGTACCAGTTTGCACTCCCACCAGCAGTGTACCAGAGTTCCTTTTTCTCCACATTATCTCCAGCACTTGTTATTCCTTGTCTTGTTGATAATAGCCATTCTCACTGGTGTGAGGTGGTATCTCATTGTGGTTTTGATTTGCTTTTCCCTGATAGCTAATGAGGATGAGCATTTTTTCATATGTCTGCTGGCCATTTGTATTTCTTCGTGGGAGAAGTGTCTGTATAGTTCTTCTGCCCAATTTTCAATTGGGTTGTATGTTTTTTTGTTGTTGTTGTTAAGTCTTATTAGATCTTTATATATTTTAGATATTAGACCCTTATCTGATTCGTTATTTGCAAATATTTTCTCTCATTCAGTTGGCTGTCTCTTTGCCTTGTTGATGGTTTCTTTTGCTGTCAGAAGCTTTTTAGTTTGATATAGTCCCATTCATTTATTTTTGCTTTTAATTCCCTTGCCTTTGAGGACAGGTTCATGAAGTCTTCCTTGAGTCCTAGTTCCATAAGTTTAGTACCTATGTCTTCTTCTATACAGTTTATTGTTGCAGGTCTGATATGAAGGTCTTTAATCCATTTTGAGTTAATTTTTGTATATGTAGAGAGTTCACAGCTCAGGTTCATTCTTTTGCATATGTTTTTTTTAGTTTTCCCAGTACCATCTAATAAAGAGGCGGTCTTTTCCAAACAAGTTTTTTGCTCTTTTATAGAAAATTATTTGTCCATATATTTGTGGGTTTATTTCTGGGTTTTCAGTTCTATTCCATTGGTCTCTATTTCTGTTCTTCTGCCAGTACCAAGCTGTTTTGACTGTTGATGCTTTGTAATATAAATAGAAGTCAGGAAGTGTAATGCCACCAGCCTTATTCCTTTTATGTAGTATTTCTTTGGCAATTCGATGCCTTTATGGTTCCATATAAATCTAATAATTCTATTATCTATTTCACGAAAGTATGATTGTGGAATTTTGATGGGTATTTCATTAAATCTGTAGATTGCTTTGGGCAGAATAGCCATTTTAACAATATTAAGTCTTCCTATCCATGAACAGTGTATATTTTTCCACCTCTTAAAGTCTGTTTCAATTTCTTTCAAAAGAGTCTTATACTTTCCTGTGTATAAGTCTGTCACGTTCTTTCTTAAGTTAATTCCCAGGTATTTCATTCTTTTTGTTGTGATAGTAAAAAAATTTACTCCCTCATTTCTTTTGCTGTGGATTCTTTGTTTGTATAAAGGAATGCTGTTGATTTTGTACATTGATTTTGTATCCTGCCACTTTACTATATTTGTTAATTCTTTCTAAGAGTTTCCTTGTGGAATCTTTGTAACTTTTTATATAAAGGATCATGTCATCCGCAAATAGTGACAATTTGACCTCTTCTTTCCCAATTTGGATAACTTTGATTCCTTTCTCTTACCTGATTCTCGGGCTAGAACTTCCAG
The DNA here is from genome assembly GCA_004026885.1 of Lyroderma lyra. Taxonomy (NCBI): domain Eukaryota; kingdom Metazoa; phylum Chordata; class Mammalia; order Chiroptera; family Megadermatidae; genus Lyroderma; species Lyroderma lyra. The sequence goes on from PVJL010008699.1 coordinate 35,266, forward strand.
TATTATATTAAATAACAGTGGTGACAGGGGGCATCCCTGTCTTGTTCCTGATTTTAGGGGAATAGGTTTCAGCATTTCCCTATTCAGTATGATGTTACTTGAGGTCCTCTCATATATGGCCTTTATTATGTTGAGATACTTTCCTTCTATACCTATTTTATTTAGTGCTTTGATCATGAATGGATGTTGTACCTTGTCAAAAGCTTTTTCTGCATCATTTGAAATGACCATATGATCTCTATCTTTGATTTTGTTTATGTGGTGTATCACACTGATTGATTTTCTAATGTTGAACCATCCTTGTGCTCCCAGGATGAATCCCACTTGATCATGATATATGATCTTTTTGATGCATTGTTGTATTCTGTTTGCTAATAGTTTGTTCAGGATTTTTTCATCCGTGTTCATCAGAGATATTGGTCTATACTTTTCTTTTTTGGTATTGTCTTTGCCAGGCT
>PVJL010008699.1:45889-64700 GCA_004026885.1 Lyroderma lyra
AAACAAATAACCCATGGACACAATCGATAGTTTAATGTTTATTTGGGGATGAGTGGGTTAGGGAGGGGAGAAAGGGGAGGGGGTGGGAGAGGCGGGGGTGAAGCTAAATATAAGGTGATGGAAAGAGAAGTCACATTAGGTGGTGAACTTATTATACATCAAGTTGACAATGCACTGTAGAATTATATGCCTGAAACCTATGTAATCCTTGCTAACAGATGTCACCGCAATAAGTCTAACAATAAAAATTAATTAAAAAAAATAAATTTCATAATGCAGTTAATTCTCACAGACTTTCTTTAAAAACAAAAGGAAGGAAGTGAAAATGTTTTTATAACATGAAAAGAAATTTACAAATATGCTACAAGACTTACATTGACCCAAATAAGAAAGTAAAGGAACTAAGTTTAATTATTAAAAGCAAAAATTTGAAAAATTCTGTCATCACAATTAGATCATCACCGCTATCAATAACTGCAATGACTTTTAAGGAATATGGAAATACTCTGGCAAAACAGAAAAAGAAAAATTATTAACAGCTTGCTTTACAAAAAACACCTGCTGATCTCAAATCCATTTGTCCTACATCCCATTTTTTGTCCTTTTTTGACTGGATGAATAAAAGCCTACAATCCACTCATGCATCAAACAGATGCTTTTGTTTTTAAGGCCAAGTGCGATTTCAGGAAGTTCTGTGCTCTCCCTTTAAGAAGATGCTCCCAAAACTGATAAAATTATGAAACCGGAGGTTAGGAAAAGACTAATTGGACATCAATTGTGGAACTTTGGCATTCATGGGATTCCTGCCAGACGTAATTGGTGATTTTGTTTATGTCGGATTATCTACTGATTGGAGTATAATCAATTTAATGACTTTAACATCTGGTCAGTACAACTCAGAGGTGACAGAGAGAAGAAACTGTTACTGCTTGATAGAGAAATAGACAGAAGTACAACAACAACTGTCTGAAGTAAGTATGGATGCCAAACACTGAGCTTCTGCAGTGTTTCCAATAATCAGGCTTTTTATATCTAGATCCAAAATTGAAAGCCTTCACAGCTACAAGCCTCACAATCAGTAGAGCATTTTGTACATGAAGAGAATATATAGATATACATACACAAATAGAACCTTAATATGTTTTTAAAAACTTACCTTAGATTAAAATCTAGGTATTAATTATGACTCTAAGGGAGTCATAATTATCTGAAAATAATTTGGAGGAAAATGCTATATTGTAAGTTTTAACTAAAAGCAAACTATTATACTGTATTAATGCAGTTGTCTTTTCACAAAAAATGCAGGGCTTTTTTTATTTTTGTTTCTTTCTATGGCATCATTTCCAAATCCTGAACTGAGTTTCTAGTGGTAAGGTTATTATTATTTTTTAAAATAAAACACATGGAGATGGAGTATGAGAAAACCTCCACTCCATTTTTGTTGTTATACCTCACCTGTCTACCTATAAAGACATATCTACATTTTATCTATGATAGAAAGTAAAAAATAGTGTTTAAGTAAGGATTGAAGTTTTAACAATTCTATTAAGTTTAGGGGCTGGGACAAGCTCTCTACAGTAACTTTTTTAATACCTACGATTTCAAGAGCTTTTCCACTGGAGAAAACAAGCCTAATAGATAGTTTTTCTGACTGTCAAAAGGTTATGGACTTAAAAATCCATTGACTTTGAGTCATATTCTACAGTTTACATTCCTTGTTTAAATTGAGAGCTGAATTTTTGCCTCTTCCTTATGTTTCTAAAGAAATTACTTATTTAAAAAACCTAGTCTTTGGAGCTGAAGAGGACAAGATGGTGACTGGAGAGTAGGTCCCTAAAGACTCCCAGAAAACACAATTGAACGGCCACCCAGGAGCCAAGAAAGAGGACTGTGGGTGACAAAAAATGGTAGCTGAGGCATCTACCCATCGCAAGTAAACACCTAAGGGTTGGAGAGAAAGGGGCGAGTGGGAGAGAGGGGAGGGAGCAAAGACAGATCACAACAGGACCCGAGTGTGGCTTGCTGCAGTGCATGGAAGGGGAGAAGCCAAGAGTCCACAAGAGGAAAAGCCCTAGCAAAGCGGCAGAACAGTGAGGGTCCATTGGGGAGCTAGGCTGGGGAGCTGGAATTAGGAGCGGTGAGTTGGGGACAGATCTTGGGAACCAGGCTTAGGAACTCTTGAATGGTAGCAGGGCTGAGCAAGGACTCTTAACTGCAGAGACGACATCTTGGCTCTAGGCTCCCTTGGGACCCACAGTGCAGGCACGCTGGGCTCCTGCACAGGGCTGCAGTTCCTGGTCCTGGCCTGCTGCAGGGGCAAGCCGGCTGCCATATGGGCAGCGCACAGACTCTACACAGACAGGGCTGCAGCTCCCGTTCTGGTCTGCTGCGGAGGCGGACCGGCTGCCAGCACGGCATACATGGGTACTGCTCAGGGTTGTGGCTCCTGTTCCTGGCCCACTACTGAGGTGTGCCGGTTGCTGGTGCAGCGTGTGTGGCTCCTGCGTGGGGGAGCAGCTCCCATTACAGGCCCACTGCAGAGGCAGGCTGGCTGCCTTCCTACCGTGGGGTCAGACCCACAGATTTGGACTTGTGGGCATGCCTGCTCTTGCGCCCCTGGGTACTAAAAGCAGTGGGGGCCTGAAGAATCTGCCCCAACATTTGACCACGGAAGCAGGCCTGGGAAGAAAGGCAGATTTGATAGCATTCGACCCAACCAGCAGGAGCGGCCTTGGCCCGCACCACCCAGCTTCCCCAGCATAGGGCAGAAAGTGGAGCTGCCCTGGTGTGCCTTTTGTTGGCTTCTCCACTTTCCTACAACCTCCCCAACCAACTAACTATCTACAAGAAGCGGAGGGACCATGATAGATGCGCACCGCCTCCAAACGTAGCACGAGATCAGAAATAAGATATAAACAACACAACCCCTCTCGCTCCCAAAACTTTCCCATCCCCACTGCTACCTCGTGTTTGCCCTACAGCAAGACACCCAAAAGTACCAATCTGGGCTCCTGGGCACTACTGAACATAACACCCTCATGTCAAAGAGGAAGAACCCAGCCGACAGGATGAATTCCTTAAAAATTAAAACTCCTCAGAAAGAACAAGAAATTTATCAAGACAGCTTCTTAGACCTAGAAGTTTCAGAATTAAGTGACAGACAATTTAAAGTAGCCATTCTAAAGGCTGTGAAAGAAATGAAAAAATACTGGCAGAAGACCATGACTAAGATGAACAACATAAAAAAGGACATGAATGACATAAAAAAGGAACTCCATGAACAAAAGGAACAATTTAACAGAGAAATTCAAAACATAAGGAAGATTGAGATGGAAATGTGAGAGATAAATAATACAATAAAAGAAGTGAGAAACAAAATAACTGCCATAGAAAACAGGGCCAATGAGATGGAGGAAAGAATTAGTGATATCGAAGATCAAAACATGGAAACAGCTCACAAACAGGAAGAGAGGGAACATACAATGAAAAGGATTGGAAGAACTCTACAAGAACTATCTGACTCTATGAGACAAAACAACATCAAAATAATATGAATGGAAGTAGGGATAGAGCATTCTACAGAGAATATACTCAAACAAATAGTAGATGAGAACTTTCCAAACCTATGGAAATATATGGAACCCCAAGTGCAAGAAGAAAAGAGGTCCCCTAGATACCTGGACCCTAACAGATCTTCTCCAAGACATAAACTAAAGATGTCCAAAACTAAAGACAAAGAGACAATTCTCAAGGAAGCCAAGGAAAAAAGAACTATAACCTTAGAGGAAAACCCATCAGACTGGCATCAGAACTCTCAGTAGAAACTCTGCAGGCTAGGAGGCAGTGGAATCCAATAATCAAAAATTTAAAACAGAGGAACTTCCAGCCAAGAATAAATTATCCAGCAAAATTGTTTTTCAGATATGAAGGTGGAATAAAGATCTTCTCAGACACACAGAAGCTGAGGGAATTTGCCAGCATGAGGCCAGCACTCCAAGAAATACTGAAGGAGGCCCTTTGATGTGAAACAAAACATCAGGAAAAATGGAACAAAGTTGGCACAAAGAGAAAGAAACAAAAATAAAACAAAAACAAATAAAGAAATAAGTAATGGCCACAGGAAATTCTCACATATTGATCATCACTCTAAATGTCAATGGACTGAACTCACCAATAAAAAGACATGGAGTAGCAGACTGGATTAAAAAACAGGACCCATCCATATGCTGTCTCCAAGAAACACACCTCAGCTGTAAGGACAAACACAGATTTAGAGTGAAAGGATAGTAAACAATACTTCAAGCAAATGGTAACCAGAAGAAAGCAGGAGTTGCCATACTGATTTCTAATGGAATAAACTTCAGGTTAAAAAAGATAGTAAAAGACAAGGATTGACATTACATAATGATGAAAGGCAAATTACAATAAGAAGACTTGACCCTAATTAATATATATGCTCCCAACTAGGACACACCAAAATATACAAAGAAACTACTAACAGATTTGAAAAGAGTAACAGATGAGCACACAATCATTGTGGGAGACTTAAACATCCCGCTAACAACCATGGACAGATCATCCAAACAGAAAATAAATAAGGAAACATCAGCTCTCAATGTAAAATTACAGGAATTGGATATAATTGACATTTAGAGGACACTTCATCCAGCAAAAAGAGACTATTCCTTTTTTACTAGTGCACATGGAACATTCTCAAGGATAGACCACATGCTGGGACACAAAAGTAGCCTCAGCAATTTCAAGAAGATTGAAACCATACCAAGTGTATTCTCATACCACAATGCTTTGAAATTGGAGATCAACTGTAAAAGGAAAGCAGAAAAAACACAAACACATGGAGATTAAACAACAGCTTATTAAAAATGAACTGGATAAAAGAACAAATAAAAGATGAAATTAAAAAATATATACAAACGAATGACAATGAAAATACAACATGTCACAATTATTGGGACACAGCGAAAGCGGTAATAAGAGGGAAATTTATATCATTAGAGGCCTATCTTAAGAAACAAGAAAAATAACAAGTAAACATCTTAACATCCATCTTAAAGAACTAGAAAAAGAAGAGTAGAAAAAAACCCAAAGTCAGCAGAAGGAACGAAATAGTAAAAATTATAGCAGAGCTAAACTAATTAGAGAACAGAAGGACAATAGAAAAAATTAGTATTACGAAGAGGTTGTTCTTTGAGAAAGTCAACAAAATTAACAAACCCCTGGCTAGACGAATCAAAGGATGAAAGGAAAGGACACAAATATCCAAAATTAGAAATGAAAGGGGAGAAATTACCACTGATACCACAGAAATACAAAGGATTATAAAAAAATATTATGAAGAACTTTATTCCACAAAATTGAACAACGTAGAAGAAATGGACAAGTTTCTAGAAACTTATAGCCTACCAAGACTAAACCAAGAAGAACTGGATAATCTAAATAGACCAATCGATAGTGAAGAGATTAAAACAACTATCCATAATCTTCCTAAAGGCAAAAGCTGTTTAGGAAACCAGATAGTTTCACCAATGTGTTTTACCAAGCATTCAAAGAAGAATTAACACCTATCCTCCTCAAACTCTTTCAAAAAATTGAAGAGGGAGCAATACTTCCTAAATCGTTCTATGAGGCCAACATTACTTTAATACCAAAGCCAGGCAAAGACAACACAAAAAAAGAAAACTATAGACCAATATTTCTGATGAACACAGATGCAAAAATTCTAAACAAAATATTAGCAAAGAGAATACAACAATGAATCAAAAAGATCATACATCAAGATCAAGTGGCATTCATACAAGAAGCACAAGGATGTTTCAACACACGAAAATCAATCAATGTGATATATCACATAAACAAAATCAAAGATAAAGACCATATGGTCACCTCAATTGATGCAGAAAAAGCTTTTGACAAGATACAGCATTTATTTATGATCAAACCACTAAATAAAATAGGTATATAAGGAAAGTATCTCAACAAAATAAAGGCCATATATGACAAGCACTCGGCTACCATCATACTGAAAGGGGAAAAGCTGAAGCCTATTCCCCTAAAATCAGGAACAAGACAGGGATGTCCCCTGTCACCACTGTTGTTTAATATAGTACTGGAAGTTCTAGCCACAGCATTCAGGCAAGAGAAAGGAATCAAATGTATCCAAATTGGGAAAGAAGAGCTGAAATTTTCACTATTTGCAGATGACATGATCCTTTATATAAAAAATTCCAAATATTCCACAAGAAAACTATTAGAAACAATAAATGAATATAGTAAAGTTGCAGGATACAAAATCCATGTAAAAAGTCAACAGCATTCCTTTATACAAACAATGAATTTTCAGAAGAAGAAATGAGGGAGTCAATTCCTTTTGCTATCACAACAAAAATGAATAAAATACCTGGGAATTAACAAAGAATATGACAGACTTATACACAGAAAACTATAAGACACTTTTGTAAGAAATAGGAACAGACTTTAAGAGGTGGAAAAATATCCCCTGTGTGTGGATAGGAAGACTTAACATTGTTAAAATGACCGTTCTTCCCAAAGCAATCTACAGATTTAATGCAATACCCAGAAAAATCCCACAGTTATACTTTGTGAAATAGATAGAAGAATTATTAGATTTATATGGTACCATAAATTACCTTGAATTGCCAAAGCAATACTACATAAAAAGAATAAGGCTGATGGCATTACAATTCCTGACATCTATTTATATTACAAAGCATCAATCAATAGTCAAAACAGCTTGGTTCTGCCAGAAGAAAAGAAATAGAGACCAATGGAATAGAACTGAAAACCCAGAAATAAACCCACAAATTCATGGACAAATAATCTTCGATAAAGGAGCAAAAAACATACAATGTGGAAAAGACAGCCTCTTTAGTAAGTGGTGCTGGGAAAACTGTAAAAACATATGGAAAAAAATGATCCTGAGCTCTGAACTCTCTCCATATGCAAAAATTAACTCGAAATGGATTAAAGACCTTCTTATAAGACCTGCAACAATAAAGTGTATAGAAGAAGACATTGGTACTAAACTTATTGACTAGGACTCAAGGAAGACTTCATGAACATGTCCTCAAAGGCAAGGGAAGTAAAAGTAGAAATAAATGAATGGGACTATATCAAACTAAAAAGCTTCTGTACAGCAAAAGAAACCATCAACAAGGCAAAGAGACAGCCAACTGAATGGGAGAAAATATTTGCAAATAATGAATCAGATAATGGTCTAATATCTAAAATATAAAATGTAGGAAGAACTAATAAGACAACAATGACAAAAAAACAAACAACCCAATTGAAAAGTGGGCAGAAGAACTCAACAAACACTTCTCCCACGAAGAAATACAAATGGCCAGCAGACTTATGAAAATATGCTCATCGTCATTAGCTATAAGGGAAATGCAAATCAAAGCCACCGTGAGATATCACTGCACATTTGTTAGAATGGCTATTATCAACAAGACAAGGAATAACAAGTGTTGGAGAGGATGTGGAGAAAAAGAAACTCTGGTACAATGCTGGTGGGAGTGCAAACTGGTACAACCACTGTGGAAGGCAGTGTGGAGTTTCCTCAGAAATTTGGGAATGGAGCTTCCATTTGACCCAGCAACCCCCCTTCTGGGGATCTCCCCAAAACACTTGAAAACCTTTGTCCACAGATACATATGTACACCAATGTTCATTGCAGTGCTGTTCACAGTGGCCAAAACATGGAAACAATCAAAGTGTCCTGCCACAGATGACTGGGTAAGGAAACTTTGAAACATACACAATGGAATATTACTCAGCTGTAGAAGATATGAAATATTGCTATTTGCAACAAAATGGATGGACCTGGAAATCATCATGCTTAGTGAAAGAAGCCAGACAGAAAAAGCAAAGAACTGTATGACTTCACTCATATGCAGATTATAAAACTGAAAGCAAAGAAAAAAGAAATGAAGAAACAAATAACCCATGGACACAATCAATAGTTTAATGTTTATTTGGGGATGAGTGAGTCAGGTAGGGGAGAAATAAGTGGAGGTGGGAGAGGAGGGGTGAAGCTAAATATAAGGTGATGGAAAGAGAAGTCACATTAGGTGGTGAACTTACTCTACAAAAAGTTGACAACACACTGTGGAGTTGTATGCCGAAAGCTATGTAATTCTTGCTAACAGATGTCATCCCAAGAAGTCTAAAAATAAAAATGAATTTAAAAAATACATATGCTTAAATACTTTTCTATTGTATGTAGAACTATATCAAGAAAGGAAAGTTTTAAATGCACAGTATATATTATTTATACTGCTCTAATGTAATTCAGTGAAATGTTTAAAATTTAATTGCAACTTGTATAGAAACATTTAAAGCTTAGTGTTTGGCACTGTAATCATTTTTTTTCCTGAGGCTTTCATACCTACTCTAAAGGTCCTTGTTTTTCCACTTAAAAAATGATAAAGGGGAGATAACCCTTTACTCTAGAAATTGTAAAAAGCAAAGAGAACTTGCGTTGGAATATTTGCAAGTAATAATAGGCAATTTTGAAGGTATTTGTGAAAAGATGAAGCATCATCGCAAGAAAATAGATTGTAACATATTAGAAAAACCTGATGTACATTTGAGAATTCTAAAAAATTTAAGGATATGCTTCAGTGATCTACTAATAAAAAGCGAACATGTACCATTAAAAGTAACCATAAAGAAAAAGAGCAGTTGATAAAAATTGAATCCATCTTTTAAAGTGCTGTTAATGTTACATATTTGTAGAAGTTACTGCCATGAACTGAAAATAATCACTGTTCTATATAATGAAATAAAGAGGGAATAATCACGTTTTGTAAAATGACAAATTAGAGTTCTCCCATTTCGAAAAATGTAGAGTAAACAGAATATTTTGTTCTATGTATCTAGGTAACAATGATGCTTATGAATAAATATCTTTACAGTTTTAGACACTACACACAAATGAATTAATTTTTTCTATTTAAAGGAGAAGGTAATTTGTTTCATAGTTCAAATTTTCATACTTAATTTTTTGGAAAATGTGCATAAATAGATTTTTGGCAGAGTTTCTCATACTTATTAAAATACCAGAATGTGCCCAGACTTTTTTTGAGGCTACTCTGGGTTCTGGGTGTACCGTCCCATTCCCTAATTCTGAGGGCCCCATCACTAGCCGACCAAGTGACCTGCTTGGGTCATTTGCAGAGATCTTGTCATGGTTTCCCTGGTAGCTTTGCAGTAAGATAGGCTGTTCTTGTGTGATAACATTTCAGAAGTCATCTAGGGAAGATGGGACAACTGCAATGTGGTCATTTCAGACACAAGTGCTCATTCTTCCCTGACTTGCCGTGCCCACACCCTGTCCAGAAGCCACTTGGGACTGTGGGGAGCAGCTAGGACTGGGGTCTGGCCATGCCTGGGATGTGGGATATGGCATTAGGCTGACTCCCAATTTGGTGAGGTCTCCTGTTGCTTTTCCATTTCTGTTCCTCATGGCCTCATAATGTGGGAGAGGGAAGATTGGAGAACAAACGTACTCTCTGGTACAAGCAGCTTCTGGGTTGGCTAGCGGTCAGAGCCTACAGTGGGAATGGGACAGCTCTCAGTGCCCTATTCTTTCTCCAGGATTTTACCGTCCCCTGCTCATAGGGGTTATGTGGTCTCCGAGGCTGCCTTGGTTCTTAGCAAGACTTCTTAAATTGTCCAGATATTGGAGGTGTGGGACTGTGTCCTCTGGGCAAACAGGTCCTATGTGAGGTGGCTTCGTGCCTCTCCAGGTCTCCTGATGGTGACAGCTGCAGAGGCTTCCTGCCCGCCAGTGTTTGACCACATCTTGTGATCTCCTTCACTATCCCTGGTTCTTAGAATAAAACGTGCCTTTTAGGTAGTCTGTACAACCTGAAAGTCTTTTGTTGCACCATTGAATATGGAAAAGCTGGAGTACTTAGAAAGAAGTCTCCTAGAAATATATGAGAATGGGATGTCTGCCTTTGTTTCCCTTTCTGCCTTGGGAGTGACATTTATAAAGCTGACTCTCCTAACTCAGTTATATAATTGAATGGAGATGTTTTTCTTCATATAAAACATATAATGGGAATTTACATTTCAGGGCGGCTACCTATGGGGGTGGTGTTAGGGACTCACTGCATGTGTCCAGATCTGTTCCCCTTAAGTTAACTTGTACTTGATTGAGAACTGTAGGAGCAGCAGAACAGCTGGTAGCACCATAAAAAAAGTGCAGGGAAGGCAGGCTTTTGGGGGCCCAAATGAGGAAACCTTGCAAAAGTACAAAGACCATGTTTCTTGTTCTTATTTATCATGAAAAGGAAGGATGTGCATCTATTTTATCTCTGATCCTGTGTACAGCAGGGAGGCTGCCAACTACCCAAAGGCTGGCAACAAGCAGGTCGTGGCCTCTGTCCCCGGGGTCGTCCACAAAATCACAGAGACCCTGGACCACTGCAAGTTACCAGGGTCTCCTCTGTTGATCCTGGAAAGTTGGAAGTGCCCCTGTAAAATTTTGCTCTGCCTCTGTTTTTTTTGTTTTTTGTTTTTTGTTTTTGTTTTTGTTGTTATGAAACTTGTCTCATGTCCCCGATGAAGGCATCCACGCCTGTGCCTTTAGGGTCTTCACCTCCTGCGGGAACTGGCCCCAGACCCCAGGGGCTTGGAAAAGCCTTCTCCTGGGGTCCCAGGAAGCTTGCTGCCTGTGCTGGGGTGCTGTACAGGGGTGGACATGGAGGAAGGTTCTTCTGCTGTTCTCCTTTTAAAGCAGAAGCTTGGGAGCATTTTCCAGAGTACAGAGCCCAACTCCAGAAAGCCTGTGCACCTTTGGGTCTTTGAATATGTTTTCTGTACCCTGTGAAGTCCTCACAGACATTTTAGTTGGATGAACACTAACCTCAAGCTTTTAATATGAAAGATGAGGTTTACTGTGATGTATTTGGACAGATTTAACAGATAAGTCCCTTCAGCTTTTCACCTTCACCCAAGGATGATGTGAGGCATCAGATCAGCTGTCTCCCGCTTGCAATTTATTTACCATGATGCAACCCTTCTTGAAAGTGCTAAATGTTTAAAATTTAAACATGGCACTCCGAAAACTGTGATACCTGCCAAGGTAATTGTATTCACCCTGTAGTATCAGCATTGGGAGGTGGGGATTGGCTCCCTAAAAGCCAATGTCAGCCTGTCACTGAAGGTGCAGGACCTGTTACTGAAGATGCAAGACATCTTCCAGTTTCCCCTCCTGATAAGCATCCAATGCTTCCACCCAGAATTCCTGACCCCTCTTCCACCCAGACCTTAGGAAGGCTCGTCCAACAAAAAGTGACAATGACTGTGTGAATTTGTTGAACTTTGGTCTTGTCCCACTTTATTTTTAGACGGAAACACCTATGATGAGTATGAAAATGACCTTGGGATCACTGCCATCACCCTCTGTGACTTCCAGGGTGGTGAGGAATCCACAGCTGCACGTGGGGACGGGGCTAAGTACCATTTCCCACTTTTATGCTCTTTTTCCGTTAACTCATCTTGTAGGAATCTGACAACGTTATTAGCTTTTTAAAAATAATTTACTTTAAAACAATTACAGTTATACAAATTCCATCTCACTTCATCTATAGATATATGAGTACACCCATTACCCCTTTCTGAACCATGTGCAGGTATAGTGGCAGGGGTACCCAATGCCCCCTAAAACCCTAGCATGTATTTCCCCATAACAAGGACACTCCCCCCTAAGTGCACATGACACTCTCCAAGTGAGAAAGTCACCATAGAGCACCACATCTACAGGCTGGTCACATTTTACCAAAAAAACCTCTTGTTCTGTTTGGGCTAGCATCTTTCACTTCCCTTTCATCTCTGTGGTCCCCTTTAATCTGGAGCAGCCCGTAGCTTCTGCCTACCCTTCAGGTTTTTGGTGCTTTTCATCTGGATGACCCACAGCCTGGCTGAGGCCCTGCTCATAACAGGGAGTTTCATGCAATGGAGGCTGTCATACCACTGACAGTTGGGGGGGTGACAGTTGCTCACCATGGCAAACGGGGAGTGCCTCCTTGAGGAGAGAAGATGAAGATGGTACCAGTTGAGCTCACTGCCTAGCACCAGAGTGAAACTTTGATTTATTAGCTACAGATATCTACAAAGTTGCAGAGTTGTGGGAGCCTTTAGTTCACGCTTAAGAACTGTAGACTGGGTCGCTCATTTCAAGATGATGTGTGAGGCAATGCTGATCATCAGTGAAGAAGAATGCCCCTCAAAGAAAGTAGGAGCCATGGGTCCATCTCCCCTTCACATTCAGATGCAGATCCACACTGTGAACAGTGAATGGAGTCCATGGTGGGGGAACAAGGCCATCTTCTTGACAAGCTTAGAGAGACTCAAGAGATGCTGGCATTAACCCAGCTGAAATGACACAAGGTTGGACATGAAAGAGATTCCCTCCAGAGGCAGCTCAGTACTGCACTGTGACAGGTACAAATGCTCTGCACATTCAACTTGACATTTTTTTCCACTAAGTTTTCTTCAGTGTCATTTTCTATGGTATTGGTATTTATTGATCTATTTATCATTTTGTTTTAATAATAATCATTTTTACTTACATTTGACATACAATATCATAATTGTTTCAGGTGTACAACATGATGATCAGACATTTCTATAACTTACAAAGTCAACCTTGCAATAATCCTCATATCCATGTAACACCATAGATAGTTATTACAATATCACTGACTGTACTTTATGTCCCCATGACTATATTGTAACTATGAATTTATACTTCATAATTTTTGTTCTCTTTTACCCACCATTCCAGCCCTCCTCCCATCACCCCAACAAATCTAGTACCCATCTTACACTATTCAAGTTATTATAATAATATTGACATTTCTACAGTGCATTGTCAACGTGAAGTATAATAAGTTCACCACCTAAAGTGACTTCTCTTTCCATCACCTTATATTTAGCTTCCCCCCTCCCATCCCCTCCCCTTTCTCCCCTTCATGACCCACTTGTCCCCAAATAAACATTAACTATTGATTGTGTCCATGGGTTATTTGTTTGTTTGTTCACTTCTTTTTTCTTTGCTTTCCATTTTATATTCCACATATGAGTTCCTTTTGCTAAACCTACATCCCCAGAACTATTACTGTGTTTAACAAACAATTTGTACTTCTTTATCCTTTCCTCTTATTTCACCCATATCCCCACCCCTCCTCCCATCTGGAAACCATCAAAATGTTGTTTGTATCTGTGAATTTCTTTCTGTTTTGTTTGTTTATTTCCTTCTTTAGATGCAATTTATCACAAAATCCACTTGCATCTGTCTCTGTCTGACACTCCACTCAGTACAACAACCATCTTTTTCTTTTGATTATAGTTTTAATCCCTTTAAATTCAGAGTAACTGGTGAAAAATATGTAGCTGTTTTATTTTTAAATAAAATATTTAAATTTTTATTTAAAAATTGTCATTTTATTATTGATAATTTTGTTTTTTGCTCACCATCCTCATCTTTAAAAAGCCCCACTAAGAATGATGATCTCCAGGACCATCCATTCTGTTGCAAATGGCAATATTTCATATTTTCTTATAGCTGAGTAATATTCCTTTGTGTATACATACCACAAGTTCTTTATCCAGTCATCTGTCACAGGGCATCATGCTTAGTGAAATAAGCCAGACAGAAAAAATAAAGAACTGTATGACTACACTCATATGCAGAATATAAAACTGAAAGCAAAGAAAAACAAAATGAACAAACAAAAAAATAACACATGGACACAATCAATAGGTTAATGTTTATTTGGGGACAAGTGGGTCAGGGAGGTCAGGATGGGAGAGGAGTGGGGGAGCTAAATATAAGATGAAGGAAAGAGAAGTCACATTAGGTGGTGAACTTATTATACAACAAGTTGACAATGCACTGTAGAATTCTATACCTGAGATCTATGTAATCCTTGCTAACAGATGTCACCCCAATAAGTCTAACAATAGAAATAAATTAAAATAAATAAAATATCCCTCTAACATTACTTATGTAATGGTATTGATTTGGTAATGATGAACTCCTTTAGCTTTATCGTGTCTGGGAAGTTCTTTAAATGTCATTTAATTTTGAATAATAGCCCTGTTGGATACATTAAAAAATCTTGGTTGTGGATCCTTCGTTGTCATCACATTGAATATTTTGTGCTAGTGCCTTCTGACCTGCAAAGTTTCTGATGAGACATTAGCTGACAGTTTATGGGCACTTGCTTTTAAATTACTAGTTGCCTTTCTGTTACTGCTTCTAGGTTTCTAAAAGTCTTGAACTTTTGATGTTTTAATTATGATGTGTCTTGGGGTGGGCCTGTTTAAATCCAACTTGTTTGGGACTCTTCTGTGGTTCCTGGCCTTGTATGTCTATTTCCTCTACCAGGTTACAGAAATTTTCCAGTCATGATTTTGGTGTTGATATTCGTAGATGAGTATTTCATGTCATCATCTGTTAAATGGTTCTGGTATTTGTAAGTCACATATACATTAAGTTCCTGAGGGTTAGCCTTCTGTGGTCCCTGAGAGTCATGTGAAGATACTACAAAATTTTTGTTTCTTTCTTTGAGGCAGCAGAAGGAATAGCCTAGATTTGGGATAATGCTCCAAAGTGTTTGAAATGGGCCACAAACCCATGCACCTGTAGGGTGCCTCTCAATCTGTGGCTTTAAGCCATGTTTGCTAAATGTGTATTTCCCATGTATTGTATCCTGTACTATTTCCAGGATCCTAATGAAATGTAATGGGCAAAATTAATTGATTTCACAGGGAAAATAATTTACAACATACATTTATCCAAACACCTGCGCTTTGTAAATCCTACTTGTTTCACGGACTATAATAGAATACTGATGATGGATTCCTTTGGAACTTTCTCCTTGGCAGATGAGAGTTATAAAGCTCAGAATCACACTGAAAGAGTTAACCTAAGTTTATTACATTTGTACCAGTGTTTCAAAATGTCTTTGTAAGGAGCTGAATGAGGAGTTAATGATAGGTGAAAGGAGAAATTGTCAACTGATATGTAAGGGAAATGGCACAGGACACCTTACAGAGACACTAAGGTTACCTGAGTGTTTGTGAGCTGTCTAGGTACCATTTTCCTTCTTCCTAAAATATGCCCTTATGGTGCTTTTAGGTAGCTTGAATAAGCGTACATTTATACTCACAATAGGTCTGCCACAGGAAATTAGTAAATGAATCATTACTGGCCTTGATGCATTTCTTGGTTTTAGTCAGGTCTCCTGAAAGATTGATAAGCCAAACACTTGGATTTTATTTTAGCAACCCTTATTTGATGTTAGTGCTATAATGTTCCCTTTTATTGGATGAGAGAATCACTAAGATTTTTCTTTTTCTTTTTTTTTTAATTCATTTTTATTGTTAGACTTATTGGGGTGACTTCTGGTAATAAAATCTGACCTAAACAAATAAATCTTCTAAATTACCAAATTTGTTTAGGTCAGATTTTATTACCAGAAGTTTAAAAGAATTGGCCAAATTATGTCTTACCTGGATTGTATTGTGTCTTCACATATTTTCAGTTGGATGTGTGTTTGTAATTGTATTTAAGATAATCTGAGGAACATGTACTGAAGTGTAATCCATATGCATTTAATAAGGTAGTTCTTAGAAAGCAAGAGTACAAGGACATAACCAGGAATGGACATGAGTTTTGTACAGTGCAGTGTGGTACAATGAAGGCTGTCATGCTAGTCACAGTTGGGGTGAGAAACTTGCTCACCATGTGGGTAGACAGCAATGGGGTTGGGTGTTCCTTGGTAGTTTCAGTGTCCCCCAAAGCTTGGTCTCACTGCTCTGCCCACAGCCACCTGTGGACACCCCCCATTTTGGTGGACTTTGGGCTCCTTAAATTCCCCATCAGCTGAAATCATCTTGTCCCCCAGTCAGTCTCTCCTGCTGTGAATGGGGCAGTTTCCCACTAGTCAGGTGGTGGGAACCCAAGGAGACAGCTCTGCCCCTTCTCTGCCCTTCTCTCATCCTGCTGGTCTCCAGGGCCTGTGGAGAGGACCTCTCCTATCTCTCAGAGGCCGCCTCCAAGGTCTGCTGGTGGGATGTGGATTCTCTTTTCCATAGGCCTGTTTCCCCCACCTGCCATGCTGAGTTAGGAGTGCCCCATCACATGCACACATGTTGTTTACCGAAACTCCTCTGTGCACACACCACTCTCTGAGAAAAGGGCTTCTTTAGTTACCTGTCTGCTGCCTCACTCTCAGTGTTAATTACTGCTGAGGAGTCTGCTCACTACCTTTTGGAGATCCAGTTTTGCCCTGTATGTAAAGATCCTCAAAACCACTCATATTTTGGCCTAGCAGTTTTCCTTCTGCTCAGGAAATGATTCTTAGCTGGAGGGAATTTTATGAATAATGTGTTCACTGTGACAGCTTACTGTTTATACACTTTGTATTTATTATAAAATTGTAGGAGTAATATTACATGCCTATTTTACGTATATGTGCTGTGCAGTTCCCAATTCCCCAGGGAGTTAGCATCTCTCACTTTTGCCTCCCAGACTTACCTCAATTCCCCTATTTTTGGCATCACTTTTGGAAGAATATTATTTCCAGTGGTTCACATCTTGTGGTGGGAGGTGGGGGTCACTGGGCTAAGGCAGAGATTGCAGACCACTCTGTGGCAACCTCTACACTAGCTCTGGAATCTGTGGAGGGCCATGTGGAGCCTGTGCCCTAGTGATCTCCCTGGTCACTAAGGTCCTTTCCTGTCATGTTATCACCCATAGGAATTTCTGCTCACCACAGTTCTGACCTTGGACGTTGCCAAGTGGTGACTTTCCATCTCTTGGTCCTCCATTTATTACCGACCTTACTCTTCTGCAAAATGTATCCCTCTTTGTTAATTCGTTCTCTCTCTCTCTCTCTCTCTCTCTCTCTCCCTCCCTCCCCTCCCCCTTACCATATGGACACTTGGATCTGTATTTATTCAATGTATTGCAATCAAGTATGATCATTATTCCTTGGAATTATGGTCATATTGTCCCCTTCAGGTTGGCTCCTGTGTCCTTTGGCCAAGTCTCTATTAGTATTTGAATGCACCATTGTCATCTAGCACAATGATTTGCCCTAGACCCACTTCATGTTTTTTGTGCCTGAACCCTGAAATCATTGACCTGAGGAGCCCTGTTTTCTTTTGGTGGGGGTGACATTTAGAAATCAGCATCTGAGAGTTACATATACTCAAACTTGGGGGCTAGTTTCTATTAGGTCCTTTCAGGGGACAGAGCTAGACAGAAATGTTCCTAACAAGAAAAACCTAGATCTCACATCGATGTTTCTTTTACAAATTAAAACTCAGTTTTTATTTCTTAGTTTATGTTATATTTCTTGTCTTCCATGAAAAAATTTAATTTGTAATAATATTAGCATAATTTTTATTCTATGATATACAAAAAATAGTTTCAAATTATTACTACCACATTATTATAATCATCCTACTTAGAGAAGTTTTGTAATATTTTTGCCATTCTTTTGGGTGGTAGAATAAATCTATTTCAAGAATAAAGGCCAATTGACCCTTGAACATCACGGGGTTGAACGACACAGGTACACTTATATGCAGAATATTTTTCAGGAATACATACAGTACTATAAATGTGTAGGAAGTGCATGAGCCAGAAGCCAGGTCCTTTGAGTAAACAGGTTTTAGCAAGGCCACCTGTGTGCGTGGAGTCCACAGTTTAAGGGATTTGCAAGGCAGCCCATAGCTGGGTGCACAAGGACAATGCTCGGAGTGTGGTTTCTGACTTCTGGCAAAATATTATATTATGCAGAAAGGGGAGGGGGTGGGAGAGGAGGGGGGGAAGCTAAATATAAGGGGATGGAAAGAGGGGTCACATTAGGTGGTGAACTTATTATGCATCAAGTTGACAATGCACTGTGGAATTGTATGCCTGAAACCTAGGTAATCCTTGCTAACAGATGTCACCCCAATAAGTCTAACAATAAAAATGAATTAAAAAAAAATATTATATTATGGACAAGGTTGTTTGGTCTCTGGATATGATTCGAGACATAACTTATGGCCTTCCTGCCTTGAAGAGAATAATAATAACATAATCAGTAATGCCTTAGCAACATGTGCCAAAATATGGATTAAATGCTGTTGTCTGTAACTATTTGTCCCACTTAAGATGTACTTTCCAGTCTTGCTTTGCTGATTTACCCCTATGATCTCACTTGTTTTGCCCACCCTATAAAATAAACTTGCTGCTGCCAGGTGGGGTCTCTGTGTCTCCACCAGAGCACAGAGAACCACCTGGTCCCAGGTTTTCTGTCTGTGTCTGTGTCTGTGTCTGTGTGTTTTTTCTTCATTCCCCATCACCTCCCCTCCAGTTCACCTGTTCACCCATGCAGGTCACAGCATAAACATATTTTCTCTTCTTTATAATTTTTTTTACATTTTCTTTCCTGTAGGTTACTTTATCGTAATAATACAGTTTGCAGTGTAACATACAAAATATTTTAATTGACTGTTCATGTTGGTAAGTATTCTGGTCAATAATAGGCTATTAGTATTTAAGTTTAGGGGAAGTCAAAGTTATGTGCAGATTTTTGACTGCATGGGGGATCAGCACCCCTAAGCCTACCCCATTTTGGGGGGTCAAGTGTATTTAGAATAATGGGTTTTAAAGCAATGTGAAATAGCATAACCATAGAAAATTTGATATACAATTAGATTTACTTGTCTTTGTTTGTTCTTAATTTTAGAGTTTGTA
>PVJL010008700.1:0-64402 GCA_004026885.1 Lyroderma lyra
GAATAAGGCTGGTGGCATTACATTCCCTGACTTCAATTTATATTACAAAGCATCAATAGTCAAAACAGCTTGGTACTGGCAGAAGAACAGAAATAGAGACCAATGGAATAGAACTGAAAACCCAGAAATAAACCCACAAATTTATGGACAAATAATTTTCGATAAAGGAGCAAAAAACATACAATGGGGAAAAGACAGCATCTTTAGTAGATGGAGCTGGGAAAACTGGAAAAACATATGCAAAAGAATGAACTTGAGCTGTGAACTCTCTCCATATACAAAAATTAACTCAAAGTGGATTAAAGACCTTCATATCAGACCTGCAACAATAAACTGTATAGAAGAAAACACTGGTACTGAACTTATAGACCTAGGACTCAAGGACCTCAAAGGCAAGGGAAGTAAAAGCAAAAATAAATGAATGGGATTATATCAAACTAAAAAGCTTCTGCACAGCAAAAGAAACCATCAACAAGGCAAAGAGACAGCCAAATGAATGGGAGAAAAAATTTGCAAATAACGCATCAGATAAGGGTCTAATATCTAAAATATATAAAGAACTAATACAACTTAACAACAAAAAAACAAACAACCCAATTAAAAAGTGGGCAGAAGAACTAAACAGACACTTCTCCCACGAAGAAATACAAATGGTGAGCAGACATATGAAAAAATGCTCATCCTCATTAGTGATCAGGGAAATGCAAATCAAAACCACAATGAGATACCACCTCACACCTGTTAGAATGGCTATTATCAACAAGACAAGGAATAACAAGTGCTGGAGAGGATGTGGAGAAAAAGGAACTCTGGTACACTGCTGGTGGGAGTGCAAACTGGTACAACCACTGTGGAAGGCAGTATGGAGGTTCCTCAGAAAATTGGGAATGGAGTTACCATTTGACCCAGCAATCCCCCTTCTGGGGATCTACCCAAAAGACTTGAAAACCTTTGTCCACAAAGACTTATGTACCCCAATGTTCATCGCAGCGCTGTTCACAGTGGCCAAAACATGAAAACAACCAAAGTGCCCTGTGACAGACGACTGGATAAAGCAGCAGTGGTACATATACACAATGGAATATTACTCAGCTATAATAAAAGATGAAATATTGCCATTTGCAACAAAATGGATGGACCTGGAGATCATCATGCTTAGTGAAATAAGCCAGACAGAAAAAACAAGGAACTGCATGATTTCATTCATATGCGGAATATAAAGCTGAAAGCAAAGAAAAAAGAACAAATAACCCATGGACACAATCAATAGTTTAATGTTTATTTGGGGACAAGTGGGCCAGGGAGGGGAGAAAGGGGAAGGGGTGGGAGAGGAGTGGGGGGAAGCTAAATATAAGGTGATGGAAAGAGAACTCACACTGGGTGGTGAACTTATTATACATCAAGTTGACAATGCACTGTAGAGTTGTATGCCTGAAACCTATGTAATCCTTGCTGACAGATGTCACCCCAATAAGTCTAACAATAAAAATGAATTTTAAAAAAATGGAAACTAACATCACTGATTCAAAAATATATTACAAAGTTATACTAATTAAAACAGCATAAACACACACACATAAATCAATGAAATAGAATATCGGTTCCCATCCCCAGATTGTACACATACCCCAGGCTATGCAATGGGCCATCCCATTTTTTGCAATGGGATATGCAAAAAATCATGGACAATGGCAATAAACAAAAAAACAAAAGACAAGCAAAGTAAAAAATGCAAAACATTACTTATGGGATAATAAATGAATTACCATTAATAGAAACACTTTAAAATTAGATCACCTTAGCGAATGATGATTGGTGAGGACGTATCTATGAACCCTTCCCTGGAACCATTCTTCTACCAATCATTACACAGTTTCAGAACAATCCACTTGCAACATTTCTAGAACTTCCTCAAATGTATAAATACATCCGTAGCCAGACTGATCAGTTTAGTTATTAACTGAGTAAAAATAAGTGCATTGTCTTTAATCGTGATTCTTTTCAAGCACTTTTTTTAATTTAATGTTTAACATAGTTTCAATTATTATTGTCAGTGATTTTTAAGTGTGTCAGTATGGATCAATGGTTGAAAATAAGAACAGCTGAAAAACCAAAATTTGATGTGGATTATAACCCATCAGCAAGTACTTCTCAATATGTGTCCATAGGTATGAGTACACGCACACTGGGAGACAGTAAAAAGGTGTGTGCCTCAGATACTACACAGAGTAAAAGGAAATACTCTGAAGAGTATATCAAATATGGGTTTCTATTTACAGGGAATGATGATTGTCCTAAGTCTTTGTGTGTTGTGTGTGGGGAAATATTACCCAACGATTGCATGAAACCCTCTTTACTCATGTGATATTTAGAAACTAAACATCCTATATATAACAACAAAGAAATAAATTATTTTCAGCTCTTATAAAAGTGTCCAACTGTTAATTCATAAATGATGTCAGGAAAGAAAGACAGTGAGAATGCAGTTGAGATTTCATACCATATTGCTTACCACATAGCTAACTGTGGTAAAAACACACCATAGCTGAAGATTTAATTTCTTCTTATAGTAAGGATACCATTTTTTCTATCTTTAGGGGAGAATATGTTTGAAAAATAAATATGATCTCTTTTTCAAACAAAACAATGTCTAAATGAATTCAGGAAATGTCTGATGATGTTGAAGCTGTAGTAGTAGATAGAATTAGAAAAAGTAAATTCTTTTCCATCCAGGTCAATGAAAGTAAGTGTAGATGTTGCTGATTTATCTTTTTTGTTCATCATCATTAGGTGTTTGGTAAGAAATAAAATTGAGGAAAACCTGTTGCTTTGTTATGCATGACAGAGTGTACCACAGGCAGATATTTTTAATGCAATCAATGGTTATTTCATTGAAAAGGACATTAGTTTGTTGAATTGTTGTGGTGTAGGGACTGATGAAGACAATCCTATGTCAGGTTTTTTATAGGCCCAGGCAACTGAATTAAAGAAGTAGCTCCCCATGTACCATGGAGGCACTGCTGCAGTCATAGACAAGTCTTGCATCAAAGCCTCTTCCTAGTGAATTGAAAGATGTTCCTAATGAGGCTGTGAAAGTCGTACATTTTATTAAGCCACAACCATGAAACTCCAAGTTATTTAAAGCTCTATGTGAAGAAATGAAAAACATTCATAGCAAATTCCTTTTGCATAAGGAAGTAAGATGGTTATCTTGTAGCAAAAACAAGAAGTATTTATATGGATTTTTGAACTTAGACATGAAGTCCAGGTATTTTTTTGAAAACCATCTCTTCCCTCTTGCTCCAAAGTTTCAGGATAATAATTGGCTTCAAAGTCTTGCATATTTATCAGATAGTTTTCTAGAAATAAACAAACTCAACTTGGGACTTCAAAACAACTCAATTACTATATTCAAAGTAACTGACAAAATTAAGTTAATGATTTAAAAACTGCACTTTTGGAAAGCATGTTCTGAAAGAGGTGAGTGTGAAATGTTTGAAACTCTGTGCAACTTATCTGAGAATGACCTATTTCAAAATGTGAAAGAGAATGTTGTAAGTTACTTGGAATGTCTTAACATGTCCTTTTATAAGTATTTCCCTCAACATGGAAAACAAAACAACTGATTGAAGACCATTTCAATGAAGAACTCTTCAAAGAAGCTAAACTATCAATCAATAGAAAAGAGGAGTTCATCAAACTTACAGTTGATTCTTCTTTAATTTCTGATTTTAAAATATAGCATTTTATTACCTTCTGGGTAGATGTCAGCGAGGAATACAAATCGGTCAGTGAGAAGTCACTCAAGCACTTCTTGCCATTTACTAATACTGAACTAGTGGAGAGAGCTTTTTTTCTTACACCTTCATAAAAAACGAGTATCACAACAAGCTTAATGCAAGTCTATATTTAAAACTCTTGCATCTTTTGAGCCTGATTTCAATAAACTAAGTGCTTCAAAGCAAGCTCAATGATCTCACTGTGTTTCAATTGGCTAGAGATCTGCATAATAATTAATACAGACTTTTTAGATAACACAAATAAATATTACTATTATTAATAAATTAAGTTTGCTAAATACTTGATTATTATTATCAATATTTAGTTGTGTTACAAATATTACAAAATTAAACCTGTGATTTGTACTATTAGTCTAGTAACGTTTTTTACTTATACCTCATTTCCACTATTTTACATTAAGATAGGCATTGAATACAAGTGTCAGTATTTAAAAACAGCTGTTTTAGAAACCCAGGGTACAACTTACAGAAATGGGTTTAAATGGGGTACACAAATGGGAAAATGTTGGGAGCCACTGGAATAGAATAACAATCTCAGAAATTAACACATGCATATATGGTCGATTAATTTACAACAAAGGAGCTGAAATTTTATAATGGGAAAATAAATCTTTTCAATAAATGATGCAGAACAAACTGGACAGACACATCCAAAAGAATGAAACTGGATGACTATCTTATACCTCACATAAACATTAACTTAAACTAGACTAAAGACTTGAACATAAGATCTAAAGCCATTAACCTTCTAGAAAAAAATATAGGCAATAAACTCCTTCATATCAGTTTTAGCAATGATTTTTTATATTTGACACCAAAAGCAAAAGCAACAAAAGCAAAAATAAGTAAATGGGTCTACATCAAACCTAAAAGCTTCTGCACAACAAAGGAATCATCAACAAAATAAAAGGGCAAACTCCTGAATGTGAGAAAATATTTGCAAACCATATATCTAATAATGTTAATATTTAAAATATATAATGACCTCATCAACCAATAGCAGAGAAACAACCTGATTTAAAAATATGCAGACTCTGAATAGACATTGGTACAAAGAAGACATATAGATGGCCAACAGGTATACAATAATGTGCTCAATATCATTAATCATCAGAGAAATGCACATCAAAACCACAATTAGATATGAATTATCTCACACATGTTAGAAAGGCTATTATGAAAAAGACAAGAAATATGAGGTCTGATAATTAAGTACGCAAATTGCCACTGTGCACTTACATTGGCAGCACTGTACAAATAACATGGTAAGTTTTCATAACCTTGGTATATCTGTGTCGCACAGCTGTGTTTGTGTTGACATTGTGACAGTGTCTTACTGAGTGGTGTTCATTATTGTTGTGTGTTTTTGTGTACCATCATGCGAATGTCAGACCTTGAATTAGAGCAATGAACAAACATTAAATTTCTTGTTAAACTTGGCAAGAGTGGAAGTGAAATCAGGGACATATTAGTCCAAGTATTCAAATGGATTAAACATTTTTCTGAGGGGAGAGAAAGTGCCACTGATAAAAGAGAGGTCAGGGTGGCCAGTAATGAGCAGAACTGACGAAAACACTGCAAAAATTCATTGAATTGTGTGTCAAAATCATTGGCTGACTGTGAGAAGCATAGCAGACCAAGTAAACATTGATAGAGAAAAATGGATAGTTAGAAAAATCTTAACTGAAAATCTTAGCATGAGAAAGGTATGTGCAAAAAGGGTCCCAAAGGAGTTCATTGATGAACAAAAACAAAGGAGAGTCAGAGTTTACCAAGACCTTTTGGAGAGGCAAGACAATGTTTTAGGCCATGTTATCACTGGTGATAAAACATGGGTGTACCAGTACAACCCTAAAACAAAGTGTCAAAGTGCACAATGGAAGTCAGCCAATTCCATCAGTCCAAATCAAGAGTCAAAACAATGTTGTTAATCTTTTATATCAGATGGATTGTTCATATGGATTTGTACCAACTGGAAAAATAGTTAAACAAGTTTACTATTTGCAAGTGCTGAAAAGGCTGCATGAAAAAGACAAAAACTACCTTAACTTTTCATCAACAACTCACAGCTCTTGCTTTATGACAATGCATCAGCTCACACAGCACTGTCTATGAGTTATTTCAATAC
This sequence comes from Lyroderma lyra, assembly GCA_004026885.1. Classification (NCBI taxonomy): domain Eukaryota; kingdom Metazoa; phylum Chordata; class Mammalia; order Chiroptera; family Megadermatidae; genus Lyroderma; species Lyroderma lyra. The sequence continues at coordinate 5,929 of PVJL010008700.1, forward strand.
AAATAACTGTATTGAAAGACTCTCCCTACTCACCTGATCTGGCCCCCAATTACTTTTTTTCCTGAAAATAAAGAAAATATTGAAAGGAAGACCTTTTGATGACATTCAGGACATCAAGAGTAATACAATGACAGCTTTGACAACCATTCCAGAAAAAGACTTCCAAAATTGCTTTGAAGCGTGGACTAGGTGCTGGTATTGGTGCAAAGCTTCTCACTTATTCCTAATTTACATTTTCTCTTCTTGTTTCCTGGTCATTATGGTTGGACATTTATCAATATTATTACTCTTCTCAAAGAACTAGCTTTTAGTTATTAATACATCATCTTGTTTTGTCTTGTATTTGTTTTAAGCATCCTATGCAGTCCCTCTTAATCTATCCTGACCAGAGGCCGTAGTCCTGGTATGTATGTTATTATAATTTATATAAATTCTTTTCTGATAAGTCAAAAAATAAAATAAAATAAAAAATAAATAAATAAAAGAAAAGGTCTGTAAAGGAGTTCCCTGGTGGTGTAGTGGCTTAAGGCTTCAGCTCTGGCACTGTCAATGCTGTGGCCTGGGTTCGATTCCCAGTCAGGGAGCTACCCACATACAAAAAAAAAAATTCACAAATTTCAGCACATTCACAGACATACACATGCATGCACATGCATGTAAACAAACAAAATCTTAAAGAATTAATTATGTAATGTCTTTTTTCTCTGTCCATCTTAAGGCTCTACTGCTAACTTCTATTACTCCTGGGTCTCTATGTCTTATTTTCCCTGTACTACATTCTGTCACCTCACTTTTCATTTGTCCTCAGAACACACATTAATAAGTGTCCTTCACTTTATTGTTTAAGCCCTTAATATTTGTCATATGCTTCATGTGTATGTCATTTTCCTGAGTCAAAGTCTCCTCAACCTGCTCTCTGCCACTTGCCCCAATGCCTGGCCCAAATAAGCCTATCCTGACTATAAGTATTTTAGTAATATTAGCAAAATTTGAGGGTATTAGGAAATTCTTTAAAATCTCAGAAAGACTGTATGTAACCTGGGGGTGGGAGAAGTCAGGAAGAGGGGAAATAAACAGACAACTTCAAGGATAAAAATGCAGAAATAGCATTTTTCAACTAATGACAATATAATTTCATGTAAATTATTATCCTCTGTAAGTTCCATTACTAACACAATTTTTAAATGTCAAACTTTTTATGGAAAAGTTCTGTGATACCATTAAAATCAAAAGAAAACCATGATCAAGTTCATGATTCGTATTCCCTGAAGAAACATTGACTTTGAAAAATATAAGATTTTATAAAATTGCTATCATATGTTTGATTATCAATAATTATTGCCATGCTTTCCCTGAATTTTTTTTTTTTTTTTTTTTTTTTTTTTGCTTTTTGGTATGTGGGTAGCTCCCTGACTGGGAATCGAACCCAGGCCGCAGCACTGACAGCGTCAATGCTGAAGCCTTAAGCCACTACACCATGAGGGAACTCCCTAAATATTTTTTAATAAAATGTGTTTTAAAATAAACAACATCCCAAATAGATTATATAATATGAAGTCTGTATTTACCTAATCATGGACATGTACGCCTAAGCCCAACGTAGCAACATGTGAGTGCCATCAGGAAAGTGTCCACCATGTAATATGACAATGTTATATTGACAATGGCTGGATTTTTTCTGGATAACCTTCATATATTCAAAGCAGGAAAGAAAATTAATTTATTCTCAAAATGGCCTTTAAAGTTGTTGACTTACTTCATATTAACATATATTATGAGGACGCTTATCACCCTACTCAGTTCTAGGTAAATTCAATGACACCATCCCAAATTCTTTCTAGAAAATGTAATATTAATTTTTTTTTTGTATGTGGGTAGCTCCCTGACTGGGAATCGAACCCAGGCCGCAGCGCTGACAGCGCCAGTGCCGAAGTCTTAAGCCAGTACACCACCAGGGAACTCCAGTAATATTAATTTTAAACAGACATAGGCCCATCTCTCACCAAATGCATAATCTCATTTCACTCCCAAGTTAGCAATATCCTCATCTTTGAGCCCATTAGCACTTTGAATGTACGATTTTGCTTTTCTATTTAAGAATGGCTTATTTGATTCTATAGTTTGTTTTGTTTTTATGTAGTGAGAAATAACTTCCCAACTAGACTACAACTTCATTAAGGCTAGGGAACATATCTATTTTCATCTTTATCTTTAAGGTCTGTCAGTATGTCTGGTCCATTTTTCAATACTCAATAAGTATTTACTCAGTTTATAAGTGAATTAAAGAACAAATAAACAAAATATTAAATATACAAATGCACAGAGCCTATGACATCACTGAAATTAAATATTCACTTCTTTTTTATATATCAAATTGTTTTTAGGATTTATTACGTGTGTGTGTGTGTGTGTATATATATATATATATATATATATATATATATATATATATATATATACCAGGGGTGCCAAAAGAATTATACACATTTTAAGAGATGTTATTTATGTATTACTTTTCAAAGCTGGATTGAATTATAGTAGCAATGTGTAGGATGGAGTTTGCTCAAAAGACAGCGTTAGTCAAATTAATACTAGTGTCACTATGTGACAAGACCATTTGCCAGACAATGGATAAGACAAAGATGAGCAGTTGAGTTCTCCTGATTTAACACCTCATGACTTTGACCTATGGGGGACCTTAAAGGATGTGGTGTGCCATAGAAAACTGGCCACACTAGTGGTACCTCAGGAAGAAGTTGAAACGGCACATGCAGCGATACAAGTGGACACTTTGGTCAACATTGCTCAAGCAGTAGTTCGCCGTAATCAGAAGTGTCTGGACACTGATGGTAACCAATTTTAGCACCTCTTATAATTGCAGAAGTCAAATGTGACTTGTATTCATCTTATGTTATTGGTATATACTGAGTATTACAATTTTAATACAGTTTTTTACTTTCTTAAAATGTATATATATCTTTTAGCACCTTCTGTGTGCGTGCATGTGTGTGTGTGTGTATGTATGTATGTATGTATGTATGTGTATGTGTGTGTATATGTATGTATGTATGTATATATATATAAAGGCTGTCTGGAAACAACCCAGCCATAAATGCTTCTATTTTCCATATTACATGGCTGGATACTTTCCAGACAACTCTCACGCATAATTTTTATTCAATTATCTCAGAGATACAGTCGATAGTTGATTAGAATTTCCTTATTTCTTATTAACCAAGTCTTTGACTCAGCTCCTTTTAAATTATTCATGAAGTAAAGGCAGTGGATATAAAGCAAATACATATGGGATTTTATGACCAAATTCTGTCTCTAGGATGATTGACAATGATGGTTGTAAATTAAAAAATCAAACCATTCCATTTACTTTATTTTTTAAACTAAATATATTTGTTTATGTTAATAGAAATTATAAGATGCCATGAATTTTTAAAAATATGTAGTAGAAATGATGCTACATATTCACTCGATTATCTCAGTTTCCATTTTCTTAACAACCACAGCTAAAGTCTATTTCCCAGCCCCTGCACCCCCTCCACCACATGAACAATTCTCACCAATAGAACGTAAACACACGGGATGCATCTCGTGCAGCCTGAGGCCATAAAAATCAGATGTGCCTGTTCTGTGCTCTTGGTTTTAATCCACCTCCATACTCCAGCCTCTAGCACACCTTTTCAAGGCTCTGCAGGTGTCAAAGGTAGCATGTAACATCACTACTTTCTTTCCACTCCTCTATTTTTTACTTCTTCGAATTCTTATGTTTTTATGTTTTGATTTACATCCAATAAATTTGTTCTTTTTTGGTGTAGAAGTCTATGACCTTTGATAAATGCACAAAGTCTTAACAACCAAGATATAGAACAGTTTCATCAGCTAAAGAAAAATCTGCCATGTTGCCCCTTTGTGATTATTCTCTCATACACTTCCAATCTCTAGAATCTACTACCCACTGATGTCTTCTCTGTGCTTATAGTTTTGCCTTTTCCAGATGTTTTATATAAAATATTTTGAGAGAGAGAGAGAGAGAGAAGAAAATAAAATAGCTTTTTGTGTTTTACTGCTTCACTTGGCATAATTCACTTCATATTTCTCCATGTTATTCGTTTGTATCAATGGTTCATTGCTTTTTATTGCTGGGTATTATTTTATTGTATGGATATACCAGAGTTGGTTTACTCATTCACATAGTGAAGAACATTGGTTGTTCCTATTTGGGTCAATTATGAATAAAGCTGCTATAAACATTCACTACTGGTTGCTATGTACACATGAACTTATGATTCTCTCCAGAAAATACCTAAGAGTAAGATTTCTGGATCACATGGCACCAATATGTTTATAACATCTGTCCAGTTGGTTTCCAAGTATTTGTACCATTTAGCATTCCCATCAGCAATGAAAGGGAATTCCAATTGTTTCACATTCTCACTAGGAATTACTAATGTTAGTTTATTGTTTTGTTTTCTTTTGTCTTGTCTTGTTTTAACTGTTCTAATATGTGTAATAGTATATTATTCTAAGTTTGCTTTTTATTTTCCTAATGACAAATTAGGTTGAGCATCTTTCCATGTACTTATTTGCCACCCTTATATCTTCCTTAGTGTCTATCCAAATCTTTTGCCCACTTTGTAAGTGGATGGTTTGTTTTCTTATTTTTTAGTTTTGAGTGTTTTTTATATATCCTGTGACTACACCTAAATTGTAATTACAACAAGCATGAAATGTCCATCCAGGCTGTTTTCAACAAAATTTACACATACGTTAGGTGGCTTGTTCAGAAAAATAAAGAAAATCATTATAACTCTAAAATTCCCAAATAAATAAATTTTGTTAAATAATTTAAAAATTAAAGCAATATATTTTTCCTCAGAGGCAACTGGATAGCAAGGTAAAAAAAGGACAAATTAAACTATAGTGATTAAATGTGTGTGTAGAGGAACAACTGGTTCTTGAATCACTCAGAAAGGCAAATTCTAGTTATGTCAATTTCTACCAGTGCAAATTGGGATAAATTACCTAAACTCATCTATAAAATGGAGACATTACAATTGCTGTACAAATTAATGAAATATTTGAAGTAAGGCAACATAATGGTTGTCACATGTTAGTGCAAAATAAATGTTAGCTGCTATTATTATTATTATTATTATTATTATTATTATTTTACCAAAGTCAATAAAAAATGGTAATTTTCAGTCAGAGATATCAATAATTTTGTCTACATTAAATGACTTCTAGACATTTAATTTTAAAATGCATGTTTCTTTACATTATTTATCATTGGTTAAAAATTAGGATTTTTGTGGGAATAGTGGAGGTGGAGAGATGTGAGTAACATGATGCAGAATTTATCTATCAATCAAATATTCTTAAATATTGGTGCAGTAATATTGGCATCCATGAAATAAATTATTTGGTTCTCAAATAATAGGAAGGTTGCACACTGCTTTGAAATTCTTTGGCATCTAATAGCTATGATTAAGGGGTCATTAATTACTACAATTTCATATGGGTAATATAAAGAAATGGTTACTCATCTCAACCCTTAATACTGGTACAAAAAGTTATGTATTGGCAAATTTGTTAGCATTTTCATCACATTTCAAATCTGTTCATGAAAGATAAGTGCAGCTGCTGCAGAGAGGATTAAAAGATGAAGGGAGTCATGGGCTCTATAAAACTTAAGATAAAGAAATTATCCCTCAGGTTTCCCCTCAATGTATATGTACTATGTCTGTGCAATTAGCATTGGCAGTTGATTTTATGGAAACGTGCTACTGAAAGGATGCTGTGTTGAGTAATGGAATACTTTTTGAAAAAAGATAGAAGATAATAAAGAAAGCAAAGGGGAATAATAACTGGAATTTGTAGAGCATGCTTTGATTGCAAACACTCACCTAAGAGTGTTTTTGCACTGCTCATTACATTGCCATACTGCTAAACTCTTTCAACTTGGAAAAGATAAATATAGCAAGACAAAAAAAATTTTCAAATATCTTGCTGAAATTATTGGATTATGTGATATAAGGCAACTATAGAAGTGTTTTTATTATTTCCCCTTTTCATACCCCTTTAGCTTTATTTTTACTTCTGAAGAAAAAGGGAGAGTGGTTAATGTTACATCAGAGAGGCAAAGATCTGTCCCTTGTGGTCTTCCAATTCCACTTTTTGTCTCTATAACTCAGGAAGAAACAAGGCTACTTGTTTCATTTCAGTAACTTGACAGCATTCTTAGTTGAGCAAATAGATTGCAAAGTCAATGTTAAGTACATTGGTCACAAAATACAGTAACATACTTTGCTTATGAGATTCTTAATAATAAAACCTGAAAGTGTGCTGTCTTTATTTAAAGACTTTTATCCTTTTAAATCTCATTGAATTTCACTTTTTCAAATAAAGTTAAATTTCAAGAAGTTTATACTATTGTCAACATAAGAAATGCCCAAACCTATAGAGAACTTTAATGAGTTTATTTGAGCCAAATTGACAACAATTGCCAGGAAGAAAATCTCAATGGATTAAAAAAGTGCTCTGAAGAATGGCAGTTTTGCAGCTTATTTATTATACATTAGAATCGAAGGAGGAGAAGGTTACATAAAATCCATTGGTGGTAGATTAAGGAGGTGGGAGAGAGCAAAGTGGGGAAATCTCTGGGATTGTATAAAAAAGTAAAATGGTGAAACACGTACTTCTTTTACAGTGGTGGGTACAGGATAGTTAATGATTAACATTTTAGAGCACAAAGAGATGGTATTCAGGAACCAAGACAATAATGAGGGATTCTGTAGTCTCATGCTCTGGTGCTCTGTGCTGTGCACTGAAGAGTCTGGAAAAAGGAATTACTAAAACACTCCAAGGGTATGTTGTCTTAGATGCAAAAAGACAACAGACAGGCTCACTTAAAATAAAGACTGACCTTTGTCAAGGAAGCTACAGGCCAAGGATGTGACTACCCACAATGACCTGCTTCTAGTTAGGAATTTTTATATTCAGACCATGCTATATGGTTTATTTTGGTGTCTGAGTTTGTAAGGCCTGCCATGCTGACCTCCCCTAAGCTTGTCAGGTATAATATGTGGCTCCTTTTTTGTCCACACTATTAATTGTAAACTTTTTAAGAACATAAGCTGTTCTTAAAGTGTCACGTACAGTGTCACCCACATAGTAAGTATTCAACATATATGAGGGCTGTCCAGAAAGTATCCAGCCATATAATGTGACAATGTTATAATGAGAATGGCTGGATTTTTTCCAGACAGCCCTCATATATAAAGGAAAGGAAGGAAAGGAAGAGAGAGGAAAGAAAAAGAGAAAATTTCTACTGTGAAATATTAATAATAACTGGGTAGAACACAAGCCTGGAATTTACAACTGTTTCTACTCAGGGATTTTAAAAGTTAAATTTTGTAATTGAGCCATGAATATGCATTTACTTGAAATTACATAAAACTTGTCTTAACTAAGCCAATATGTAATTTCAAGCAATACTTAGCATTATGTTGCAGTCTCTGTCCTTCATGTTATTGTTCCTAGAAATATAATTTATTGAAATCACCACTACTTCTCTTTTTTAAAAAATAAAATTTTTGGATTTTTTAATATAAAAATTATACATGCTCAGATTAGCATTTGGAAAATATTAAAAACCTACTTTACATATATATTAAAAAGGTATAAAATATATAAGCTTATCTACGAAGGGAAGAAGAATTTGCCATCCCCAAAAATATGCCTCTTTGGCATGAAGATTATCTTTAGCTGACTATTCTTAACACACAGCAACAAACATAAGAGAAACTCTGAAAACTCAGTAGAAGTTATTCTTTTGTAAGAGAAATTTACATTTGTAAGAGAAATCTCCATTTGTAAGGGTGTCTTCAGCTCTAAATCAGGAAAGGAAAGATGACTAAATCTCTAGAAACACTGTTAGATGGAGAAGGCACTTTAATCTGTGTAACAAACTTACCTGTGTTTACTGTGCCTCTCCTGGTAACTTCCTATAATTGGCCTTTCCACATCCCAAACATCTTTCTTTTGTTTTTGGTTGGAGATGGTATTTAAGATGGTGACTGGGGCATTGCAGGGAGTTACTCAGTTTTCCTGGGTCCCTCTCATTTATACAGAAGGTACACATGTTATTAAACTTCTGTTACCTCTATATTTTTATTAATGGGGGGGGGGGCATATCAGCTGAGAACCTAGATGGATAGGGTGAAAATTTTTTCTTCCTCCACACATATAACCCCACTTCCCAAGAATAATCATTATACTTTTATGTATTTCCTTTTTGAATTTTTTAATTTTTCTATTTCATTATAACCATGACTTTCTGTATACACTAGACTCTCTGTTAACTGTAACTCAAGCAACCAGCACTGTCAAGAAACTGACAAAAAAATCTTTAAAAAAGTATCATAGTAGAGAGCTACTGCAGCATTTGAAACTCTAATAGCTTTTGCAGAACAGCAACTCTTCTTCACTTCTCAGCATGTTATGCAGCTATACATTATGCAGAAACTGACTTTGCATGAGAGGTGTAGAGCCTCAAAGCAAGCTAAGATTCATTTTCAAGAAAGCTGCATTTAATTTTGCCAGTACATCTACTGATGTAGCTCTAAAACCATTCACATTTACTTCTCCTGATCCTGTCTTAGCTACATCATCAGATCCTGATGATCCTGATGGATATCTATTCAGTAAACTCTCTACTCCTACTGTAACAGTTTTAAGTGTGCATGTATGTGTGTTTTACCTAAGTTACTTCAAGTTAAAAAACTATGTTAGTGAAGTTCATTTAGTTAAAAAAGTTTATTGACTGCCATTTAACTAAAATTGCATACTGCATTAAAAAACTACCTTAAAATAAAACTGTTACATTAAGGTTGTCTTTACTTGTGTTAACTTGCTTTTAACTACTATATTCCATACTATATGAAGGTAATGTGGAGTTTATGGTATGGTATGGTATGAAATGGTATAATATGGGGTAAAGTATTAGTTTGATCTATTTTTAATAGTAACTCTCAAGCAACCAGAAACAACATCTGGCATCTACCAATCACCATGAGTGCTGATTAACTGAGAATCTAATGTAATTTTTTATCTTGGCTTTTTACCTGACATTATGCCTAATTATCTTAATGCCCTTTGTAAAAGATGGTAGCAATTTACATTCCCATGAGGTGCAAATGAGGGAAATATTATCACATATCTAAATTCATAGAATATAAGGAGATTTTAAATTTTTGCTAGACTGATAGAAATAAAAGAAATGCATTTTGTAATGTTTCTATTTTTTCATTTTTTAGAATATATTTATCATTCTACTTCAGCTTTAAAAGACCTAGTGGTTTTCTAAATCACTTCCAAAGGGCAAAATAGCTCTCAGAGACTCAAATATTTTTTAAAAATGAAAATAACCATTTGTTCCAGTTCTTTCCAGTGAAAGACTGCTTGATTATTTTGATCCTACAAACAGTATAAACTGGAAAAAAAATTAGGGGTAAAACTGCTAATGACCCATATGTATAGTATTTCCATTATCCCTTTTTTGGGGAGGGTTGGAGGGGTAGTTTCCAGGCTGGGAATCGAACCCAGGCTGCAGCATTGAGAGCACCAAAGTCTAGCCACTACACCGTCAGGGAACTCCCCTTTTTTTGAAAGAGAATTTCTGAACATTCTAGTTGAATATGTAAGGTTGCTTTTTCACTCAGAGAATGCTAAACTAGTCACAGAAAACTTATGGAGGGTAATAGGCAAATTTTTCATTCTCAAAAGTCAATGGAAATATGGGAAAAATAAAACTTTTAAGTAATTTCAGAATAAATAAAAATCTGATCATTTAATTGCAAAATGGAAGAAATTTTCTCACTTTTAGACACTAGCTCATCAGATAAATTGGTATCAACCTAGTTATAATTCCTATGTCAACTTCATCCTAAATTTCTTTACTTGGTTTATTCTATTATCAAGAAGTTCTGTGATGTCATAGATTAAATAATAGCAGGCCTGAGAGTGAGAGAAAGAGGCAGAGTAGGTAACCTGTTAGTAGCTGGGGCCACCTGACAGAAGACTGCTCACGTTCCTGAATGTACGTTTGAACTTTGAATAAATATCCAGAGGTTACACTCCACCTTGCATATGTATGAAATTCAGAACTGTTGCCTATAACCAACCAAAAGTAGTAAATATTTTTTTCTTACAGAGGGTGCTCCTATTATAGGACTCCTCCTCTTCACCTTATCCTATCCCTCTTATTTGTGGCCAATGGAATTTTTTTTCAAAACAATTTAAATATTTTTTTCTCAAGACATAATGCATAAAATCACTTATCAACTCCAGAACAATGAGCATGTTGTTTTTTTTCACTGGTGCTGCTGGTGGTGGCTTAAACTTTATGGCCCAGACCTTGTCTTTTATAGCCCAATAAACCCTTTAGTTTAAAAAGATATTCAGCCATATAAGGCAAACTTTTTGTTTAACAAAGATATGTTATAAAAAAATATATGTATCTTTCTATATTAGTCAGATAATTTACTATAGAAAACTGTATAGTTTTTTTTTCATTTAAAATATACTAATGTATGATAAAAGATTATGCATATGAAAGGACCACTAAAAAAATATTGATTTTTATGGTTCATTAGTATTAAATACATAGACATTATAACAGCAAATTAATCCTGGTGTGATATTATCTTAAATATCTACCCACAATTATTTACCCTAACAGTGTTTCACAAAGTCCTTGATCCATAATTATCTCTCCTCTCTGGTTATCTCATCCATCTGACCATTAACTGCATACTCAGTAGTTTGGATGTTATCTTACTTTTTATGAACTTAGAATGCTTTACAGAGGTAGTAGCAGCAACTACAACAGAATAAAATAATCTATAAAAATTACACAGTGCATAGTTGATTGCACGTGAGGATATCAATACCCAGGAAATTTGTTTACAGATTTATTTTTCTCTACTCATGGTTTAGGTTAATCTTAAGCATTTCTTGATTTCTAAATTTGGCATCCCAGAAATAACCCTTATTGAAAATTAAAGTGTTTTAAAAATTAAAGATATTTGAATCTTTCAGCAGCTGCCTATATTTTTAGCACAACAATATTAAGAAAAAGACTTATGGATTCTTTCTTGACTTTTCTTCTCTCATATCTCCTAATCTTCACCTTCTAATTCCTGCAGTGGCTACTGAGAAACAAACAAGTAGGTAAAAATTTCCTTTTTCTTCTGAGTTTTGCTGCTTACATCTATTACTCCTGAGGAAAGAGCACTTAAGAATTGAAACATAAAAGGACCAGTCTAATCTTCTCACTTTATTTAAAGCCAATTCTTTAGTCCATTACTTCTAGACCCATTACTTAATCCATAATTGATTTCAGATCTATGTTATATACACAAACAAGTAGCAAGAGTCATAGATTAAAGACATAAATAAAAAAGATCATTTTCTACTATTTTTGCTTACTATTAACTTTTTCTAAATACACATGTGGGTATATGCATACATGGTTTATATTTATATTTTCATAAATCTCTTATTTCTATTTTAAAATCCAGAGTCTATGAGGTGTGACTACAAAAATAAAAAACTACAGGACTATGAATGCTGCTGACGAGTGCCATCTAATGGAAAGGCAGGCATCTTTGACACGGCAAGCAGCATGTCAAACCTTAGAAACAGTGTGTGACAAGTTTAAATTTGTTTGGTGCAGTCAGTCGGCTGTAAGCTACAGTTGCAAAAAGGTATGTTTTAAAGTGTGCCATAAATCATGGATCACCAACAATAGAGTAACATAAATTTCTGTCAAATAAAAACATTACAGTGTGTCCTCATCCACCTTAATCACCAGATCTGGCACCACGGGCCTTCTGGCTCTTTCCCAAAGTCAAAATGACCATGAAAGCTAAACATTTTGAATTGATTTAGGACATCAAGGCAGCTACAAAAGCACAACTAAAGACACTCACGAAAGAGGACTTCCAGAACTAGGCTGACCATATGTACCATATTTTTCTGTCCTGTTTAAAATGGTACATATGGTCAGCCTATTGACACCTTGAATTTAGCTCAGTGAGACTAAGCTGACCATATGTACTGTTTTAAATGGGACATAACTGCTTCAGAAAGTGGCAAGAATGATGGGATAAGTGTATTCAAAATGAGGGGGTGTAATGGCAATGTGTCTTCTACTGTAATAATTTTTTTAAATTTAAACATTCACCATATTTTTTACCACACCTTATAGAACTTTGTATTCACAAAGCCTGCCTAAGGAGGAGTACTGCAACTTAATTTTCTCAACTGCATACTCTCCATAACTAACTAGAGGGAAACCTGCCAACTACTCCCTGAAGAGGATACAAAACTTTCTTTTGACCCTCTACACCAAACGAGTCACCTAGTTTCCTTGTCCAAGACTAATTATTTAACTTGGGTAACATTGGTGTTATTTTTATGAAATCTGGTAGTATCTTATGTCATCTTGGGAATTTTGTAATTCTCTTTGAGACCACTGACTAAATAAAAGTCAAGAAATCCATGCTTCAACTTAAAATCTCTTTCTTCTGGGTGTCTGGGTGTGTGTGTGTGTGTGTGTGTGTGCGCACATGTACACATGTATATTCTGATATTTGGTGGGAGGGGCAGATTCCATAAAACTGAAAATTATTCATTTTGTGTATCCCATAAGATCTAGGCCAGCAGTCCCTAACCTTTCTGGCACCAAGGACCAGTTTTGAGGAAGACAATTTTCCCATGAAGTGAGGATGGGGGGTGATGGTTTCAGGAAGATTCAAGCACACTGTATTTATTGTGTACTTTATTTCTGCTGTTATTACATTGAAATATATAATGAAATAATTATGCAACTCACCATAATGCAGAATCAGTGGGAACCCTGAGCTTATTTTCCTGAAACTAAATGGTTCCATCTGAGACAAACATGCAGTGTGGAAAAAGAGGAGTGGATGGAAGTCATAAATAATATAATGGGCAGCTACACATAGACTAAAATAAGTGCTGTATTCTGACTTAAAGCCTGCACCAGATGCAGCTGCACAATTGAAGTATTAATACAGCATCTCACTTGCCACTATATAGCCTACCACCAGATGCAACTGTCACTTGCCACTCACTGATAGAGTTTTGATATGAGTCTGCAAGCAAGTGATTTATATTATGGTCTCTGTGCAGTCAAACCTCTCTGCTAATCCTAATCTATATTTGCAGCCACTTCCCAATGATAGCATCACTGCCTCAGCTCCACCTCAGATCATCAGGCATTAGATTCTCATAAGGAGTTTGCAACCTAGATCCCTTGCATGTGCAGTTCACAACAAGGTTCTCCCTTATATGAGAATCTAATGCCCTTGCTGATCTCACAGGAGAAAGAGCTCAAGCAGTAACATGAACAATGGGGAGCACCTGTAAATACAGATGAAACTTTGCTCACTCACCAACCCCAACCCACTGCTCACCTCCTGCTGCATGGCCCAGTTCCTAACAGGCCACAGTGTGTGGCCCAGGGGTTGGGGATCCCTGATATAGGCAACCAAAAAGGAAGGTACAAATGACACATGAAAGAGTAACTTTGGAAATTTCTTTCATTTAGAAACATGTATAGGTTGGGTCATATAAAATTGCCAATATTCAACTATCTTTAATTGATAAAAACAACAATTTCATATTATTCAACCTAAAATACTAGTAGATATTTCTCTTAAGGATAGGATTCTTGGTTGTTAATGCCAACTAAAGAGGCAGGAATAATAGCAACATATTATATGTTGCATCATTATCATTAGCAATTAATAATTATTGTATATTTAGAACTTTATAAATGTAAAAGAGCAATTTTCAAAGAAAAAATGAACAAAAGTGTTACAAATTATACAAACTTTAAACGTCACCCCAAAAATTTGATTATTGAAACTGTCCCTTTACTGATTCTCTGAGCCCTGATCTTGGTCCATAATCCCTAGCTATGCTTTGACAGATGCTATATTTTTTTCTGTACTTGACTTTCTATTGCTCTTATCACTCTGTATTACAAATGCACAGATAACTGTAAGCTCTCTGATGGCATGCCCCAGGTCTGTCATGCTTAGCACTTTCTCAAGGTTCAACAGATGATCAATTATTTTTTGAGAACTGATAAACTGATAGAAACTGGAAAAATAATTGTGTTACCCTGGATTATTTTATTTTATCATTATTGAGAGAATTCACTCCATTTAGCATAGTAGAGACTTCAATTGACAGAATTCAATCTAGGTCTCGGCTAATACCAATAAACTTTAATGTGCATCATTGTGGCACTTGAGATTCAATGAAATATGGTATATAAAATGAAAAGGTTTAATGTGATAAAATTGAAACCCCCATATCCTCGTAGTGGCCTGAAGTCATAGGCTCTGTTTGATGTCATTTCAGAACAATTCTCAGTTCTTTGTAAACACTCAGACTCTGGCCTCCAATAACTCTGCACCAGGCAATGCTGCTTTGTCTCTGCAAATGTGGAAAACTCATATATGACAAAGAAAGAAACCAATTACTTACTTAGAATCTTATTTCTATAGCATATTCTTGTTCTAAAAGATCTTTTCTGTTAGGCTATAACAGAAGCAGTGTCATGTCTATTAAATTTCTTAAACCAATCCCATAATAAATGTGAGCCAAATAATTCAAATGGTAATTTCCATCTAGATAGTTTAAGTCCACAGAATTTGTGCCTTCCACTTTACACTGGCACAAATGGTCTGGATTGCATTTTCTTTACTTAAAGATGTGACAGAATGACTCCTTTCCTAAATATAGAAAGAATTACTTAAATTAAAAACTCAAAAGAGCAAAATCTCCTAAAACATTATTACTGTAATATTATTTCAAATTTGTATTGGTTTCACGGACAGCCCTGCTGTATTTTGTAAAGAGAGCCATCAATCCAGTGGTGTTCTCTGTAGAATGAGGATATGAGACCATATGCTCTCTAAATTTTTAGTTCAGAATTTTCTTAAATGTGGGTTTCTACATATCTGGTGGATATCACAGAGACAAAAATGTTTCCATTCTTGACTGAATATTTTAGTTTTCAAATGTTTGTTACCATGCAATTAGCTCAAATATATGAGGAAAATAGAATAAACAGGAAGGTTTGAAGTCAGCAGGCTTTAATAATGTGTGGTTATTTCCTGGGACAACTGATATTTTACTGAAGAGAAACATTAATCATTTTGGATTCAAGAGTCCTGGGTTAGAGTTCCAGCTCTCACATTCTCTTACATACATTCTGCTATGTAAATTGAGGTAAGAGAGAGTAATTACTAATAACTTTCACAGGTAAAAAAATCTGAGAATCATTGAAATTAACAGACTTAATCATTCTCTTCTTCATTTACAAATTCAAAGAAAATAATTATTGATATTACTATAAATATTATGTTATTTGCTCTGTTACTTGTTCTGTTCCATTTAATATAATATTACCTGTAAATATTAATGTAAATTTAAAAAATTATCATTACTTAATGACACCTCTACTAGGTTAAGATCAGAGCAATTAAACATTGATCAGAGAATCAGATAAAAGTAAATTCCTAGTCCTGGCTTTTAATAAATGTTTATATGATTAGCACATTATTGTAGCTTTATGTTTGTGCATGATGATACACAAGACCACCTTGAAAGCCCCTAGGAGAGAGTACTGAGAAGACCCTCAATCATACCACATTACTAAGGAATCATAAACAGTAGACATTGACTGCAAATAAATGAAATGAGTTTTCCAGGACACTATTCCTATTCAAGAGAGTTGTGAGAAAAACGAATGCAAATTTTACTATTACATCAAAATGTCTCTTAATAAAGGTTATTAAACTGTGAAGGTGATATTTCATGAGAAATAATTTTAAAACATATTCCTTTGATACAAATATTTTCTTATCTCTGGATTCCTGCACTTCATTATCCTTAACCTAGTATATAAGCTACCTATAAACCACCTCTAAAAAATCTAGTTTACAGCACCCTCGTGCAGCTCGCACTTGCAGAGTGGCTGCTATGGAGACTAATCATCAGAACGCGCCTGGGGTAAAGTGCTGGAGAGAAGACAGAGGCATATTTGACAGTGATAGCCCCAACCAGTGAGAGTGGCATGGGCCTGCATCCCATCAGCCTCCTTCATCTCCCCATAGCTTCCCCAGTAAAGTGCAGGAGGTGAGGCTGCCCCAGCACACATTTTGTTGACCTCCCCGTTCTCCTACATCCTCCCCAATGAACTGCAGGAAACAGAGAGACTGCGATACAATGCAACCCACCCCCAAAAGCTGCTAGACACCAGAGATAAAGCTTAAATACCTCCCTTCTCTCCCAAAACTTGCCCCCCCCCAGTGCCACCTAGTGTCTGCTATATAGCAAGACACTACAAAAATACTAATCAGAGAAAGAGCTCTCCTGGGCTCTACTGAAAATAAAGCCCTTATGCCAAAGATGGAGAACACAACAGACAATATGAGTACCTTAGGATTTAAAGCGGCTCAGAAAGAAAATGAAAAATCTCCAGAAAAGGATCTTATAGATTTGGAAATTTATGATCTAAGTAACAGAGATTATAAATTAGCCATTCTAAAGTCTCCAAGAGAAATGAAAACACACTGGCAGAATATCATATCAGAGATGAACGATCTCAGAAAGGAAATCTATGAACAGAAGGAACAATTTAAAAAAAGGAAATTCAAACCATAAGGAAGAATAAGATAGAAATTCGAGAGATAAATAATACAATAAAAGAAGTGAGAAACGAAATAACTGCCAGAGGCAACAGGGCCAATCAGATGGAGAAAGAATCAGTGATATTGATGATCAGAACATGGAAAAACTTAGAAAGAGGAAGCTAGAAAATATAGAACCAAAAGGATTGAAAGAACTCTGCAAAAACTATCTAAGACCATGACACAAAACAACATCAGGAAAATAGGATTACAAGAAGGAGCAGAACACTCTACAGAGAACAAAATCAAACAAATAGTAAACAAGAACTTTCCAAACCTATGGAAAGATCTGGAACCCCAAGTTCAAGAAGAAAATAGGTCCTCTAGATACCTGTACCCTAGCAGATCTTCTCCAAGACACATGGTACTAAAGATGTCAAAAACTAAAGACAAAGAGACAATTCTCAAGGCATCCAGGAAAAAATGAACTATAACTTTTAGAGGAAAACCCATCAGGCTGGCATCAGATTTCTCAGCAGAAACTCCACAAGCCAGGAGAGAGTGGAATCAAATATGCAAAACATTAAAAGAGAGAAACTTCAGCTAAGAATAAATTATCCAGAAAAATTGCCCTTCAGATATGAAGGAGGAATAAAGACCTTCTCAGACACACAGAAGCTGAGGGAATTTGCCAGCACAAGGCCAGCACTTCAAGAAACACTGAAAGTGGCTCTTTGACCTGAAACAAAACATTAGGAAAAATGAAATAGAGGTGGGGCAACAAGAAAGAAACAAAAATAAAACAAAACAACAACAAAAAAGTAATGGCCACAGGAAATCCTCACATATCAATCATCACTCTAAATGTTAATGGACTGAACTCACCAATAAAAAGACACACAGTAGCAGACTGGATTAAAAAACAGAACATATCCATATGCTGTCTCCAAGAAACACACCTCAGCTGTAAGGACAAACACAGACTCAGAGTGAAAGGATGGGATACAATACTCCAAGCAAATGGTAACCAGAGAAAAGCAGGAGTGGCCATACTGATATCTGATGAAATAAACTTCAGGTTAAAAAAGATAGCAAGCAACAAAGATGGACATTACATAATGATAAAAGGCACAATACAGAAACAAGAAGACTCGATACTAATTAATATATATGCTCCCAAAAAGGAAGCACCAAAATATGCAAAACAACTACTAACAGATCTGAAAGGAGAAACTGACAGAAACACAATCATTGTGGGAGACTTAAATACTCCCTTAACAACCATGGATAGATCATCCAAACAGAAAATAAATAAGAAAATATCAGTTCTAAACAACACATTACGGTAATTGAACATAACTGACATATATAGGACACTTCATCCAGGAAAAAGAGACTATACCTTCTTTTCTAGTGTAAATAAAACATTCTCAAAAATAGACCACATGCTGGGACACAAAAGCAGCCTCAGCAAATTCAAGAAGATCAAAATCATACCAAGTGTATTCTCAGACCATAAGCTTTGAAATTGGAAATCAACTGTAAAGGAAAAGCAGAAAAAAACACACATACGTGGAGATTAAACAACATCTTATTTAAAAACGATTGGATGAAAGAACAAATAAAAGAAGAGATTTACAAATATATAGAAACTAATGACAATGAAAATACAACATATCAAAATTACTGGGACACAGGGAAAGCAGTAATAAGAGAGAAATTTATATCATTACAAGCCTCTTAAGAAACAGGAAAAATCACAAGTGAAGAACTTAACAACCCATCTTAAAGAACTAGAAAAAGAAGAGCAGACAAAACACAAAGTCAGCAGAGGAAAGGAATAATAAAAATTAAAGCAGAGCTAAACCAATTAGAGAACAGAAGGACTATAGAAAAATTTAGTATTGCAATGAGCTGTTTCTTTGAGAAACTCAACAAAATTGACAAACCCCTGGCTGGACTAATCAAAGGACAATAGGAAAGGACACAAGTATCCAAAATTAGAAATGAAAGGGGAGAAATTACCACTGATATCAAAAAAATACAAAAGATTATAAGAAAATATTATGAAGGGCTTTATGCCACTACATTTAACAAACTGAAGAAATGGACAAGTTTCTAGAAACGTATAGCCTATCTAGACTGAACCAAGAAGAATTGGATATTCTAAATAGCCAATCAATCATAAAGAAATTGAAATGACTATCCACAACCTTCCCAGAAGCAAAATCCCCAGACCAGATGTTCTCACCAATGAATTCTACCAGGTATTCAAAGAAGAATTAACAATTATCATCCTCAGGTCGCTTCCAAAAAATTGAAGATGAAGCAATACTTCCTAATTCATTCTATGACGCCAACATTACTCTAATACCAAAGCCTGGTAAAGACAACACAAAAAAAGAAAACTATAGACCAGTATCTCTGCTGAACACAGATGCAAAAGTTCTAAACAAAATATTAGCAAATAGAATACAGCAATGCATCAAAAAGATCATACATCATGATCAAGTGGGATTCATCTCAGGGGCACAAGGATGGTTCAACATACTAAAATCGAACAACGCGATACACCACATAAAGAAAATGAAAAATAAAGACCACATGATCATATCAATTGATGCTGAAAAAGCATTCCACAAGATATAACATCCATTTATGATCAAAACACAGAAAAAATGGGTTTAGAAGAAATGTATCTCAACATAATAAAGACCATATATGACAAACCCTCAGCTAATATCAGACTGAATGGGGAAAAGCTGAAGCCTACTTCCCTAAAATCAGGAACAAGACAAGGATGCCCCCTGTCACCACTGCTATTCAATATAGTACTGGAAGTTCTAGCCAGAACAATCAGGCAAGAGAAAAGAATAAAAAGTATTCAAATTGGGAAAGAAGAGGTCAAATTGTCACTATTTGCTGATGACATGATCCTTTATATAAAAAATTCCAAAGATTCTACCAGGAAACTATTAGAAACAATAAATGAATATAGTAAATCTGCAGCACACAAAATCAACATACAAAAATCAACAGCAATCTTATACACAAACAACGAATCCTCAGAAAAAGAAATGAGAAAGTCGATTCCTTTTGCTATCACAACAAAAAGAATGAAATACCTGGGAATTAACAAAGAACTTGATGGACTTATATACAGGAAACTATAAGACACTTTTGAAAGAAACTGAAGAGGACACAAAGAAGTGGAAAGATATTCCATGTTCATGGATAGGAGTACTTAACATTGTTAAAATGGCCATATTACCCAAAGCAATTTACAGATTTAATGCAATGCCTATAAAAATCCCACAATCATTCTTTTGTGAAATAGATAAAAGAATTACCAGATTTATATAGAACCATGAAAGACCTCAAATTTCCAAAGCAATATTATATAAAAAGATTAAGGCTGGTGATATTACACTCCCCAACTTCAATTTATATTACAAAGCATCAATAATCAAAACACTTTGGTATTGGCAGAAAAACAGACACATAGACCAATGGAACAGAACTACAAACCTAGAAATAAATCCACAAATTTATGGACAAATAATTTTTTATAAAGGAGCAAAAAATGTGCCATGGGGAAAAGACAGCCTCTTTAGTAGGTGATGCTGGGAAAGCTGGAAAAATATATGCAAAAGAATGAATCTGAGCTGTGAACTCTCACCATATACAAAAATTAACTCAAAATGGATTAAAGATCTTTATATAAGACCTGAAACAATAAACTATATTGAAGAAAACATTGGTACTAAACTTGTAGACCTAGGACTCAAGGAAGACTTTATGAACCTGACCTCAAAGACAAGGGAAGTAAAAGCAAAAATAAATGAACGGGACTATATCAAACTAAAAAGCATCTGCACAGCAAAAGAAATGATCAACAAAGCAAAGAAACAGCCAACTGAATGGGAGAAAATATTCGCAAACAATGCCTCTGATGAGGGGCTAATATCTAAAATATAAAAAGAACTAATACAGGGAGTTCCCTGATGGTGTAGTGGCTTAAGGCTTCGGCATTGGAGCTGTCAGCGCTGCGGCCTGGGTTCGATTCCTAGTCAGGGAGCTACCCACATACCAAAAAGCAAAAAACAAACAAAACAAAACAAAAAAACAATAAACCTTAAAAAAAAAAAACAAACAATACAACTTAACAAAAAAACAAACAAGCCAATTTAAAAGTGGGCAGAGGACCTAAACTGACACTTCTCCCATGAAGAAATACAAATGGCCATCAGACATATGAAAAAATGCTCATCCTCATTAGCAATGAGGGAAATGCAAATCAAAACCACACTGAGATACCACCTCACACCTGTGAGAATGGCTGTTATCAACAAGACAAGGAATAACAAGTGCTGGAGAGGATGTGGAGAAAAAGGAACTCTGGTACACTGCTGGTGGGAGTGCCAACTGGTACAACCACTGTGGAAGGCAGCGTGGAGGTTCCTCAGAAAATTGGGAATGGAGTTAGCATATGACCCAGCAATCTCCCTTCTGGAAATCTGTCCAAAAAATTTGCAAACATTAGTCCACAAAGACTTATGTACCCCAATGTTCATTGTAGCACTGTTCACAGTGGCCAAAACATGGAACAACCAGTGTCCTGAAAGATGAAATACTGCCATTTACAACAAAATGGATGGACCTAGAGATCGTCCTGCTAAGCAAAATAAGCCAGACAGAAAAAAATCAAAATCTATACGACTTCACTCATATGTGGAATGTAAAACTGAAAGCAACAAAGAAAAAACAAACAAAAAACCCATGGACACAATCAATAGTTTAATATTGATTTGAGGGCAAGTGGGGAGGAGGTGGTGATGGAAAGAGACATCACAGTGGGTAGTCAACATATAATACAAATAGATGATGCACTGTAGAATTGTACACCTGGAACCTATGTAATTCTTGCTAACCAATGTCACCCCAATAAGTCTAACAATAAAAAACGTTTAAATCTGTCACCTATATTTATAGATAAATGTGCCTATAACTTGTCCTTCAATAAAATCCAGGTGTTTCAGAAAAAAAAAATCTAGTTTAAAAAGTTTCATTTCCTAGAAATAATAAAAAAAAGGAAATAAGCAGCTCTTCAAATCTTCTGAGTTTATTTCCCCAAATATTCTTTTGGTATGACAGTTAAATCTTGTTACACTATCCCCACAAACATTATACAGTAGACTCTCAGTTAACCAGCACCCATGGGATTGGTAAATGCTAGATAAATATAGGTAGACTCTCTGTTAACTGGAACTTAAGCAACCAGCAAAATTCAAGCAGCTGGCAAAGTTGCTGGTCACTTGAGAGTGCCAGTTGCTTGAGTTCTGGTTAACAGTCCACTGTCCTTACTGCAATGAATTCCAATGCACACAAAGAAAGGCAGAAATGAAAAATATCTTATTGATATTGAAGATATTTTGGTAGTAGCATCACATAGAGTTCCTAATCAGCAATGAATACCTGCTTCCTTTCATTATGATTGTCCTTTACAATTTCAAATGGTCATATGACAGCAAAGCCATATAATGGAAGTGCAAATGTTCAAGAAAAATTTTGCAGAACTTTCTATAAAATCATAGTCAATTAACTGTGTATAAAATTTAAAATATTGAAAGCATATCAATATTTTAAATTATATATAAAAAGCAAAGAATAAGTATTAGAAAACAAGATTTAAATGTATAGTACATACATGATTCATTATCATCAACTTTGTTACCCAGTATTTTGATGGTTTAATGAAAACTAAACAATTAGTGAAATACTTTAAACTATAAGGAGATGGAAAAATATCTAAGCTTATTCTATCCACAAAAGGTAAAACTAGTTAATATAAGAAAGAATTTAGCAATGTGTTTGCTAAAAGGATTGTCAAAGTTATATCTTCTACTTCTGAACCAAAACTGGGCTTACTTTAAGGTATTATTCAGTAACCCTGCCTTTTAAAATCTGGAACAATTTACCTAAAGCAGTTACATAAATTTTCCTTTCAATTTGTTTGAAAAGGTTTGTTTATACTTCATTGTAGACAGTCATTGTAGACAGTAGAACAATCCCACGGAACATTGGATAATACAAATTATTCCTTTTTTTCTGATTCTAGCAGAGCATATTAATTCCTAACCTTTCCCCATTCTTCCTATCTGTACTTCACATTATAATCCATCCAAAGTAGTCACTAGTCACCTAACACCTGCCATGTGTTCTCATCTCTGCACCTTAATTCACATGGCTTCTCTCTGTCTGGGCTGCTCCTCAATCCATTTATTACTGTTAAAATTCTATTCTGTCCTCCAATGACATCTCTAGAATCCCTCTGACATGTAGCCTTTCTAGATTACTTTCTCTGCCCACACTTAGCCTAACATGATTGCTATCTCCTTGGAACGCTCACATTACTTTGAACCTTTCTAAGGCACTTCTATTGTGTTATGGTCAATCGTGCATTTTTCTTAGATCCATTCCCCATTGCCTTCATTATTGATTCATTCTTGCACTCAACATGTACATTTAATGAGCATCTTCTAATATAAACTGTGTGCCACTCATAAAGATGACTCATTTTCTTTACTCTTCATGTCTTGAACAGTATTGTGCGAATTTAGTCATACAATGAATATTTGTATAATTAAACTGTCATTATAATTTGAGTGTCAATAGCATATAAAAATAAGAAATACAGTTGATAATTTTGTATGCTATAGAAAACCTTTAATTCCTGATGTAAAGTCAATGCATCTCTCCAAAAAATTGATATGGTAATAGTAACTACTTCTTTCCTTAACTCGAAGGATGTTACCTAATATGGAGAAAAATGAAATGTCATGCAGGCTAATTTTAAAAAATAATTTTTATAAAATTGTCCTATTCTACAGGCAAGTTCAAACTTAATTAACATCATTAGAGATTCCTTAAGCACATTAAGTTTTATAAAGCAACTTCTGGGTTAGACTATGTGCTATTGTATAAAACAGAAGGGGGATAAACTATTAACAAATTGAACTCTAATCATAGAGGCCACAGCATTCAAAATTGTTTTCAAACAATTTACAGATAGATGTACTGCATAAAGTTATTTTTGTATGCTAAGTACACAGCATTGAAGTTGCAATGAAGATGAAATAGCTGGTAAATTTAAATTAAAGAATAATTTCAGTTCAGGAGTATTTTCTTTCTCCATAATTTGCATATGATTATATACAAGAAATTTATTCTAGAAAGTTCCCTAAAAAAAATCACTTTTAGTTCATTTTCGTTTATCTAGTTTGTGCAGGTCAAAGTAATTTTGAATACCAATAGATAAGCGCTTCCAAAAAATTAGTTCACAAATATGATAAGAGATAATTTTGCACTTTGCATGTATACAGGCCACAATTTCAAGACTAAATAGAAAGATAAAAATAACAAACTCTCTTACCTATTGAGGAAACTATTTTTCATTTAATAAAAAGAAGGTCATGTGTCAAAAAATACTCCATGATTAACCTACTGAGAAAAATTTTAAATTTTCTGTATTCCCTGAATTTGGTTTATAACGAGATGTTTCTACCCTATAATTTGAATGTACTCAGTCAAATCTTGAGATCTTTTGCTAAAACTGTCACTATATTTACATCAGATAACAGAACTCTACTCTCACTAAGATCACGAACTATTTTTCTAAGCACAATTGCTGCTTTGTTACAGATAAAGTGATAGCCAGAAGCCACTGTTTTAAATATACAAGGGCTGGTTACAAAAAATTCAGCCATAAATGCCTTATTTTTCATATTATGTGGCTGGATACTTTTGAGACAGCCTTAATATGCAAACAAATTGGAAGATTGTGCACTTATGTATTGAAAAATTATTTCCAGAATAATAATGTAATGGTTTCTTTCTAAAACTTTAAGTGAAAATTTGGAGAGCATTTTTCAACCCAAATAAATTCTACTGCCCATTAAACAGAAGCAAAGAATTGTTAGGAGGTTTCTATTTCCCTTATTTTTTGTGAAAAATGTGCTAAAAAATAAAAACAAACAAATAAACATATCCAGTAGTTTCTGGTAGACAAGTGAGTACA
This sequence comes from Lyroderma lyra, assembly GCA_004026885.1. Taxonomy (NCBI): domain Eukaryota; kingdom Metazoa; phylum Chordata; class Mammalia; order Chiroptera; family Megadermatidae; genus Lyroderma; species Lyroderma lyra. Next base: position 30,751 of record PVJL010008700.1, read on the forward strand.
CTACAGGTGTGGTATATGCCTGTTACTGAATACTTCCCATGTTTGCCCTAAAAAGTTTCTTCTGATACTGTCATTGATCTTTGTGCAGAATTTTGAATTAACATCAGTACACAATTTCTGTAATGACCCTGAGAATATATACTCTCTGTGATATATTCTCCTTTGTTTTCTTAAAACACCTCTTAAAAAATGAAAACCACTGTTAGCTCCTTGGCCACTTAAAAGCAGGACACAGGCTGAATTCAGCTCATGAAGCATTTTTGCTGAACTCACTTTGAATTATCAACAGCCGGTAGAGTATGTTGAGTGTTAAATAGTAGATTTAAATGTTTATCTAATACAAAACCTCTGTTCTTATGATTTTGAGATGGAATAAAATCAGTAGGCCTGATGTTAGTTGAGGAGTAATTTCTGAATTCTGCTTCTTCCCCGAGCTTCACTTTAGACAGCAGTAACCCAATCTCATATGAGCTGTTTCACAGTGCTCAGGGATCAGGGCAATTGTAACAGGTAGACTTCAAAAGCTCACTAGCTATGTTTACTCTTCTCTCTCTGTCTCTCTTTCTCTGTCTCTCTCTTTCTCTCTCCTCATCTCTCTCTGACACACATACACTCCCTTCTTTGTATCAAATATCAAATAGACACATAGAAACTGAATGGAAATTTTCCTCTACAACTAAACAAAAGGCCTTCTCAATTTGGTGGTACTTTTAAGCTGTGCCTTTCTAAATACATCACTCCACCTTAAGGCAATCCACCCCATTTGCTTTTCTCTGTTCAGATTTCTTGGATAGGTAGGGATTTTTCTATTTCATTAAATAAACATTTATCAAGTTCCTAATATGACCACACCAAGACTCCCAATTTTAATATGGATATGAATCACCCTGGAATGTTGTTAAGATGCAAATTCTGATTTATTAATAGATGGTCTGAGGTGAGACCTGAGATCCCACATTTTTAAGAAGCTCCCAGGTGATGTTGACACTGCTGGTTTCTGAGACCTAATCTGAGAAGCAAGATAGTGAATAACACAGATGATTACAATACTACAGTGGTGAGTGCCATCTGAGGGACATGTGCCATGGAAGCACATAAATTTGGACATAACACATTTAAAATTCAGGAAAAACTTCTTGGAAAGTACAAGAATAAAACTGATCTTAAAAACAGTAGGTGTTTTGCAGATAAAGGGAAGAGTACTGGTAGGAAGCAAAGAAGGGGGAGGGCCTGGGATTCCTGGCAGAAGAAGAGGACCCTGCAAAGCAGGTTTTAGTGGCTATCAGAAAAATTCATAAAAAAAAACAAACAAACAAACAAAAAAAAAAAACCAGAGAGTGAACAATCTACAAGACAAAGAAAGGAGTATTTAAAGGAGAGTGTGAATAACAATGGTTCCACTTAAGGAAAAAATTGAAAAGTATCCATTAGATCATCAGTTCCCAAGCTGTGGTATGTGTACCCCCGTGGTGCATGCTGGGCTGTTCAGGGGTGCATGAAAAATAATTAGTAGGGGCAAAAAATGAAGTAAATTTTAAAAATGCAAAACATTAGTTATGGAACAATAAATGTTAAGTTTGAATCACGTTAGTGGAGACACTTCAAAATTAGATCACATTAGGGAATGGTGGTTGGTGAGGGCATGGCTATGAACCCTTCCCTCAAGCCTCTCTTCTATCAATCATTACCCACAGTTTCAGAACAATCCATTTGTGATGTTTTTAGAACTTCCCCAAACACATAAATATACCTGTAGCCAGACTGTTTGATCAGTTTAGTTATTGACTGAGTAAAAGTAAGTGCATTGTCTTTAATTGTGATTCACTTCAAGTAGTTATTTATTTAATGTTTAAGTACTTGATCATTAACAGTATTTAACTGTATTATGATTATTGTAAGATTAAATCTGTGGTTTGTACTTTTAGTGTAGTAATTTTTTTTCCTAACTTATTACCTCATTTCCACTATTTTACATTAAGATGGGCACTGAATAAAAGCATCAGTATTTAAAAAAAAAAACAAGGGGTACCATTTATAAAATGGATTTAAAAGGGGTACACAAGTGGGAAATGGTTGGGAACCACTGCATTAGATTTAACAACAAAGATGTATTTGGTGATCTTGGTGACAATAATTTCAGTAACTGAGAGGACATAAAAATCAGAATACAGAAGGTTAAAGAAAGTTTGAGGATAAGGAAAGCACTGTTAGTCATGTTGTGTTTTTTATGATATGAAAGAGTTGAGTCTGTTTAAAGGCTTTTGGGAAGAAGGAAGTAGGGATAAATTGAAGAAACAGGAGAGGAAATAGTCAATACAATAAGCTCCCTAAGGAGTGGGGAGATGAGAACTGGAGAAAACTGGGATGATTATTTTAGGAGATTCCTAGATATATTTAACTGGATCGCGAAGGAAGAAATAGAAGGAAATTAGTGCAGATTTTGCCAAATTTGTTTGTTGATGGCTTTTATGAGCATTGGAAATTAACTTATATTTATATTCTGAGCGGCAAAACAATAAGGCCAGGACTTAGGAAAACATGGAAAAGGGTATCAGTTATAGGAAATGGAAACAAAATTTATCTGATGAAAGAGTAAAGAATTTCCATTAGTATTTGGTTCCTCAACTTTCTTGTGTTTTTATGATAGAAGATTCGAGGGATGTGACAGTAGGTGTAGTCCCGGCCCCTTTCCACGCTAGCAGGAGTCTTGTCTTTCTTTTGCCAACATGGAACTTCTGAATTCGACCAGGTCTCCATGTCCTGGGTAGATCTCAGTCTCCCTCCCCTGCTCCAAATCCTGAGGCCTTGCACTCACATCCTATTCTTTGGGCCTATACTCTAAGGTTATTGTTATAGATCACAACTGAACTCAGATTTTATTATATTCCATGGAACCTGTTTCTCATGTCTTCTCATTACTTCATGCTTACTCAGTTCTATATCTTTATGTGTGAGCGCACACACACACACACACACACACACACACACACACGTCTAGGCTCATAACTCTCCACTAAGATTTTTACTAATACTAACAGATATTTACTACTATGCTAAATCTCCCTGGAGGAACCCCTGACAGTGATACTTCTAAGGATATTAAGTATCCCCACATGTCCTTGACATTTAAATAAGGTCCTACTTCTCCCTACTTGCATATGCAGAATCTACATTTTTCCACTCACTCAGTGGTGGTTAACTAGTGCAGTGTCCGACCACCTAAACTTTTGCTGCAGAAGAATGGTATAATACTGTATTTTTTTATAATGCCTGCTTTTGATTCAAGACCACATCTGACAAGGATTAATAAAATCATGCAGGGATATATGAGTGAATTTGCTTTCCGAAAATAAAAATCTGGAGCTTGACTCCTTTTTGCAAATGCCGTTATAAAGCTACACAGGATGGAAATTTTTCTAGCACAGGGTTACCTGAAAGAAATCAATTTATGGAATGATCAGATTTCCTCTACTTGGATTAGCAGGAAAAGGTAGAACAAAGGGAAAATCAATACAGTTTAATATCCAAATTGTTTTGTGAAAGCAATATGGCATTTTGGTTAGGAGTATCGTCCTTTGTGGCACCACCCTGATTTCAGTACCTACACAAATCAACCTCTGTAAACCTCAGATTCTTCCTCTGTAAAATGGGAATACTAACAATACTTACCTCATAGGGTTGTTGGAAGGATTAAATGGACCATTCTATAAACAGTAGCCTGGGAGCAGTCTACCCTAGTGGGAGGTATATTTTGTCATGGGCATTTAGAATTGCCCAAATGCTTGCTGATAATAAATAGAAGTCTGGCTTTTACTTAATTTTATAATTGTTTTTAAATTCTCTACAAACAAATTACATCCTTGTTGTTTGTCCCCTAGAGCAGGCCACTCTCATGCCCTGTGCTTATAGGCCTTTGCTTACAAACAGTATTTATTACTTCGCTAATTACTTCATTTACCCCAAAAGATTAAGTTTCTCAGGGCCATTAACTACATAACAATGTCTACTGCCCATAGATAGTTGTTGTTATATTGTAATGAAATGTGTATCAAGTCCTAAAGTTACATTCATAGAATTAAAAGAATAAATAACATTAATGACATCATGTTTTAAAATATGAATTTATGAAAAATAACTAATTTACTCTATGAACTTGCTTTACTTAATATTGAGTTAACTTAGGCAAGAAAAAGTGTACTACTATGAAATGGAATTGAATGTGTTTATACCCCAAAGTAGAAATAAACCCTAATTCCTTGAAGTCTCAGATAATTTACTGATTATTAATCAAGGTCAATGCTACCTGGGGGCAGTGAGAAAGCCCCTTGCATTTTATGAACGTGCAAAATTCTAGACATCTCTTTCATCTGCATGTATATTTTGCATCCAGGCATTTCCTGCATTCTCAGGCACATAGATAACCCAAAGCAAGAGCCCAAGCGTCTCACTTCTACTCTTTCAGCAAAGGAAATTGGAGCACGCCCTTCAAACTATGAAATCATCATTCATGATCTATTGAGTCCTAAGCTTTTGCTCTTCTACATGGCCTTCTGCTTTAAAGGAAACATGTTTAAACCAAACCTTCTGGAAAGGAATCAGTCACTCAATTTCTCTTCTCCTCCTCTCCCTCTCTTCCTCTCTCCCTCCCTCCGTTCCCCTCTCCCTCTCTTCCTCTCTCCCTCCCTCCGTTCCCCTCTCCCTCTCTTCCCCACTTTTCCTCTCTCACATCATTCATACATATGGGCATGCACACAAACATACTTGTGAATGCAGCTCACTTTTTGTCCACTACCAAAAAATTTCTTTAGCAAGCATCAGTGTTTAACACCTAAAATGGGAGAATGTTTTTCTGAAGTAACTTGTGGCGAGCTGTACTTTGTTTTTCATTTTCTTAACCATGTGTTTTCTTGACATAGCTATTGTTTTAGAATCTATAATTAGCAAAACATAAACCCACTATTTTTATTTTTCGTCTGCCAGATGCCAAGTTACCTCTACAGTCTCTCAAAGAACTGAAGCTGACATGACTCTTTGCATTTGTGTTCTTGTTTACCACAGTGGTTGAGGATGACAGCTGAAATGAATAGCCAGCCACGGTTTAGGGAAATGGTTGTTTCTTGCTACTGGGCTATAGTCAACGATAAAACATAAACCAGTTTCAAAAAATGGTGGCTTGCTGTTCGTTTTATTTTTCAGAATCTACTATGATAAATTTTAACAGTGTTTTTGTGGTTGTTGTTTGTTTTTGTTTTTAGTTACTGAAGCAAACTCACCTGAACTAAAGCTATTCTCGGGCTACAAGTTAGATGACTCTGAAATTGAACAATATGGCCTTTCAACAATCATCATTCCCTTTAATAAAAGAAGGTATTTGAAAATGATAAGTTGTAAAAAATGTATTCCTGGAAGAGTTATTGAATGGACAGAAGTGTAACTTTAAGGTACATGTAGAAGTGATAGAAATTTAAAAATAAGAAGGAAATGGATTTTCCCATTTGGTACCTTATGCCTATATTGTAAAGGGTCAGCTAACCAACTAATTTCTCTCCTATCTGGAATGTTCTTGCACTTACCATCTGAAAGAAGAATACTGTGAAATGAAGTAAATTATTTTTAAAAATATTTTCTAGCAGTTAAAGACAGTAATGTTAGAATACTAATCTAACATACTCTCTGGTTAACTCCCCATTCCATCTGTCTTAATCTTTTCAGGTGGGCTGTTGGATGGCAGTCAGGCATGGTGAAAACAATCAAGACAAGTTGTTACAATAATAACATAAGCCATTTCACTAAAGCCACTGCATTCCAGCCTTGATTTCTTAGTGAAGCCTCCAGCTGTGCCATTCCCTCAAAATTCATAAATTCACAGTTCATAACAATCTCCCTCATTGTAAGATATTCTCTTTTATTTTATACACCAATCTTTTTTTATTCTGTATTTATAGTCATTGAGACCTCATCTTTGCCCACAATAAAAGACTCTCCCAAACTTACCCCTTTAACCATCCTCCCATGTAGGAGCCAGCTGGAAGACTTGTTACTTTACCCCTAATGACAATTTACATTATTTGCTTGTAATGTGGATCATTATAACATCATTAATGTGTGTATTGCAATGCCCGAGCCCGGGAAGATTCACATTAGATTCGGGCAGAGAGAAGAAACGAGGAGCCGCAGGCAACTTACATATACCCTTTATTCTAGAAGCAGAGCAGCAACAAGTGGCCTCTGGGAGTTTCCCCTCAACAGCTCATAGTCCATTGCTAGCTCATAGCTCTATATCCCATTGCATGCTCTAGTGTGGGTCTCTCTAGCTCCAGCTCTATGTTTAGTGGCTCCTGGTCATCTCTTTCAGGTCTGTCTCAGGTCAGCAGCTCCCAGCCTCCCCGCCCCCAAGAGACCCATCCCCTGATACCAGGAGGAGAACAAAGGTGGCAGACTGCCAAGGGCAAGCTCAGAATGTCCATAAACAACAAACGGCTGTCCCCTGGGACAGGGTCAGTCACAGTCACATAACAGGTGTGCATCCTACTGATAAGACACCAGGCGAGAAAGCCTGAACTTTTTCACTTGCCCCACGATGTGATAACAAGACCCCATAACTTGGACAAATTGTATTTCCTCAGATCAATTTTAGGTAGATTATCTCCTCCATTTGGTTAAACTCCCACAAAACTCATTGTTTTCTTTACTCAGATAGTGGCAAGAACATAAACAGTATGCATTCTATTCATTCAACAAATATCTACTGAATACCTACTATGTGCCAGGCACTGTTTTAGATTCTTAGGCTAATCAAGAGAGTAAAAACTATACTATCCCTTGAGAAACTTATGTTCTGGGGCAAAGAGACAATGAGTATCAAAACTAATAAGTGAGAAAATTATATATAATATGATAAAAATAATAAATGCTCTTAAAGGGAGTAAAAAGCACAGACTGATAGTGGGGAGAAGGAATGGATAGGGCTGGGCAGAGAGCACTTGGCTATTTCACCTAAGGTGGTCGGATTAGACCTCACTGACAAAGTGACATGGGACTAAAACATCTCCTATTTTACCATTAATCTCTACTGTTGCTCACAATATTACACTATGATTCACTAAACAAGCATGTAAAAAAAAAAAAAAACTAATACAGTTTCCTCTTTCATTGTAATAGGTTTTACTCTGCTCTACCCATCCACAAAAGCAGATCATTTTAGCCTGAATTAATCAGATAGAGGATTATCTCTAAAACCTATCCTTAAAATATACATTTCATTACCACATCATGTGTGAAATAGAATAATAACACTTTCTTTGGTGCTCCTAGCAATAAATCAGCAGCAAGGACTTTAAGAAGGACCTATGGTGTACATACCAGTACCAGTTGTCAAAGTGTACCCTGCATCGCAATCACCTGGAGGACTTATTAAAACACAGATGCTTGGGTACTTACCCCAAAGTTTCTGATTCAATAGGTCTGAGGCTGGGCCTAAGAATTTGCATTTCTTACCATTTTTCAGATGATGCTGATCAGAACACATTAAGAACTACTGCTTTGTTTCAATCCTAGTAAAGTTATAATGATTTTCCAACTCAATAGTAGAATGCCAATGAAACGAACATTCTCAATTCTAATTTCATATAACTGAAGGAAAGGCTATTATTTAAAATTTATTATTTTCATCTTTCCTTTCTGCCAAGCAAGAAAGGGGAGGGGAAATTATATTTTTTCTAACTCTACTATCCGTCAGATATAATGCCATTTACCAAAACAAATGTATGAGTCCTTTTCTAGGACCCAAACAATATTCTGTTTGCCCAAAGATTACATCACATTCCTAAACTTACAGTTTGTATTCCAAAGCTGCTCCTAGTCACTCAAGCAGGTTAGAGCAAAGCTCAGTAAAAATTCACACTTTCTTCACCTTTCTTATCAACTGTGAAAAATTCATTCTTTGTGTATAAAAACTGAAACACTCTAAATGAATATAAATTGAGAGTTTATGGGTAAGGAAATCACAAAAAATTCCTTCCCAAGCACAAAAGGCTCTGATTTCAAATCCATTTATCTTGGTCCTTAACCAATCTGGTGTTCCATAAAAAAAACTGTGCCACAAATTGACGGATGAATGGAGGAGATAACTAGAAGCAACAAGTGGTTCAGAGCTGCTTTCAGAAACCCAGTGAAATGAAGCAAGTATAGCAAGTTATGTTTTGAACAAGCTATGAGATTGTCTCAGTTCATTTTTGTGGAAAGGAAGCCTTGCCTGTAAAGGTTTCTTAGTCAGAAGTGAAACACCACTCCTATCACTACAGAAATAAGCTTTACGTGCTGTACTTGTCAAGGTCTGCTGGGTACGTCAGGAAGATAGCAGCAGAGACAGAGAAAGTGCTTTGCCTCCTTATAAATGAACCTGGGCAGTTGCTGACCAGGAGTAACTAAAGGTTCTTTTCCATTAGTAAGTGATCAGTGCATACTTTATAGAGTCATACTTATTCTCCAAGAATATAATGAGATGCTCAGTAAAATGCATTAATTAATTGTCTTCTTTAAATCAGAAAAGAGAGTAGAACAAAGGCCAAAGACATTGCAATCTACTTGCTGCTTAAATTGTTAAACACATTACTCTCTACACTCTAATGCTATGTAAACAGGGTATTTAAAAGGGAGTGGGGGAAGATCGTATTAAGAGTCATGACTGGATTTCACTGGCTTTATTATTCAATTGCTACCCCAGTAGCATCTCCAATTCTTGGTTAAAAAATTTTGAATTGTTTCAGAGACACGGGGAGTGGTCTCACCTGTATTCCTGAACAGGTCCTGTCTGTTGCCACTTGAATCTGCCCTCTTCCTCCTCTTCCACTCTGTCCACTTCAATTACAGCTTGCCTTGGCACTTCTGCAAAGCCTCTGCTGCTGAGTAAGCTGCATGAAATCATTTCAGTCCTGCCTATAGTGTCTGTGTCAGTAAAGTTTAGGCATAAATTGAGTCCCTTACTATGTAAAATACTTTTATAAGTGTAAAACTTGTGTATAGCTGAGACCAAAAATGATGGCTTGTCTGATGCATTTTACCAGTTTGGTTAAAAGGCATAAAATTAGATTTATTCTAAGTTGGGAAGTGGGAAAGGAAGAGCCAAACCAATTCCAAATGATGCAGGGGTTCTGGGAAGTTACTGATCAACTACAAGCCTTTGCTCTTTTCCCCTCTCATTGGGAGTTAATTGTCAATTAACTTTCCTTAGTTTTATGTTTCGCAGCTATTAGATTTAGCAAGCAGAAAGAAACTGGAGGCTTTGAGTAAGGACTCAGAGGAGTGAATGGGGTAAGGAAGAAAGGGGCGAGGAGAACCAGGGTAGAGGAGGGAGAAAGAAAGAGAGAGAAGCCTGTATCCAACTCTCCTAGGCACTGTATTTCAATATAGTCTGAGGGCAAAAAGTAGAGGGTCTTGGGGCAAATATCAAAGCTCTGTGCTAATAGAGAAAGCTTGGCTAGGAAAATCTACCCCTGAAAATCTGGACTGGTTTTTTCCGACCCTTCCTACCTCAGAGTTTAAGAGAACTCTAGAGTTTGCAGCTCAGGAGACCTAAGAGTGGGTGGTTTTAAAAACGTCTAACAACCTGCCACCTCTTACCCCTACGCTCCAAAGGGGCAAAAACTACCACCCAAAAATCCAATGGTCAGTCAAGATATATCATTCACTTAGGAGAGGGAATCAAAGATATTTACATATTGGCAAAAATAAAAAAACCTCAACAAAATATTAACAAACTCAATCCAACAATATAAAAAGAACTATGCATCATAACCAAAATGGATTTATTACAGGTATTCAAGGTTAGTTCAACATTTGAAAATCAACTAATGTAATCCACCTCATTAACAAGCTAAAGAAGAAAAAAGATTTGACAAAACTCAACATGCATTCATATAAAAACTCTCGGCTCTTGAGCCACTCTCCTTGCTCGAGCCCACTCCTACTCTTTGGAGTGTACTTTCTCTCCAATAAACTATCTCTTTGTTTCACCTCTAAAAACAAACAAACAAACAAACAAAAACTCTCAGCAAACTAAGAATAGAGGGAACCTTCCTCAACCTGATAAGAATATCCACTGAAAACCTACAGCTAACATCATACTTAATGATGAGAAACTGAATGCTACCCCGCTAGACAAGAGATATTTTACTGAAAATTGTATCTAGTACAATTATAAAAAAAGAAAGATACATATTGAGAAGGAAGAAATAGAATGGTTTTAGTTCACAGATGATATGATTTGTCTACACAAAAACTTCAAAAGTTGGCAAAAAAAAATAACTAGAATGAATAAGTGATTATGGCAGATTTCAGGATTCAAGGCTAAAAACAAGAGTCAAATGATCCCTATATATCAGAAATAAACAACTGAAATTTAAAATATACCAGTTATATTAGCACCAAGAAAAAAATGAAGTACTTGAGTATAAATCTAACAAAATACATAATCTACATGAGGAAAATAAAATTCTAATGAAAGAAATAATAGAAAATCTAAATAAATAGAGAGATAGCCTATGTTCATATATAGAAAGACTCAAGAGTGTCAAAATGTCATTTTTTTCCCCAACTTGATCTATAGAATCAACACAATGCCCATCCCACAAATCCTAGCAAGTTATTTTGTGGCTATCAGCAATCTGACTCTAAGGTTTCGATGGAAAGGCACAAGATGCAGAATAGCCAGCAGTACTAAAGAAGAATAAAATTAAAGAACCAGATACTACCTGACTTGAAGGCTTGACTTACTATATCAAGACAGTGAGGTATAGAAAGAATACACAAACCAATCAATGGAATCAGTTCACACAAATAGTATAGTCAACTGATCTTTAACGAAGGACAAAAGGCAATACAATGGAGGAAGGATAGTTTTTCAAAAAACCATGCTATAAAAATTGAACATCCATGTGAAATAAATGACCCGACATAGACTTTATACCTTTCGCAAAAATTAATTCAAAATGCCTCATAGAATTAAATATAAAATTCAATAGTACAAAACACTGAGAAGGAAACATGGGAGAAAATTTATGTGACCTTGGGTTTACCAATGAGATTATAAATACATCAAAAGCATCATCCATGACATTTAAAAATTAACATTAGATTTTTTTAAATTAAAAACTTCTGCTCTCCAAAATATATAGTTAAGAGTATCAAAAGACAAGTCATAGACTTGGAGAAATTGTTTTCAAAATACATATATGATAAAGCACTGGAATCCAAAAATATACAAAAAGCACTTAAAACTCAAGTATAATAAAACAAATAACCCAAATTTTTAAATGGGCAAAAGATCTAAACAGATATCTCACCAGAGAATATATACAGATGAAAAATAAATATGTGATAATATGGTGTCACCATTTGTCATCAGGTAACTGCAAATTAAAACAATGAGATAGGACACACTACACAAGCACATCCATGGGACAACCCTATGCTGCTTGTCCTAGTGTAAAAGCTTTTAAAAAAAGAGAGCAAGTTTTACTGAGTTGCCCAATGGATAGCACACATCTTCTCTGATAGCAGTGGCGAGTCTACTGGTTGCATTGTAATGGCCAACATTGTATTGGATGCAGGAGTTGTGCCAAGTGACCAAGAGAGGCCCAGAAAATGTAGATCCTTGTTAGTGAATGACTAACCAAGACACATTACTCTATTTAAACTTCTGCTTTCTCTTTATTAGGAAGGAAGTCTGTCTTCCTAATAAGGAGGTAGAAGTTTGGCATGGGATGACATGGAAACAGGAAGGGCTCCCCTCTGAGTCTCTGGTATAATGGTGAGTTTGGATACCCAGGAGATGAAAGGGGAAGGCCAGTCCTCAATTCTTCTTTTGTGGTCATGAAGAAACCCATCGTTTGCATTGTGTTACGGGATGGTCTGAGGTACAGCAGTATAGAAACAAGAACCAGGCTCCCTCTATGCATAAGATTGCTGTTGTTAGCATCTGCAGAAAAATACTTGAGGCTTGGATTGTTTGTTGCATAATAAAGGGGCAATGTTGGTATTACTGAATCAAAGAAAAGGCAAGCATTGGAGGCAGCACATATGACCCCATTTGACATCCTGGATTTTATGTGTTGACTATAATGGCAGGAATTCCTCTCCCATTCTCAAACTGAATGTATATATTACTGGGAATGTATAGAACTGGGTATATATTTCACCATCAGGGAGATTTCTCTAAGAACATATGTTTAAAAAGGAATGTCACCACTACAACTGTAGCTAGCTGTGTTTGCATGATTTTATAGGAAACTAGATGTCAGGGAAGAACATCTAAAAATGTTTTTGTTGGGTAGACAACCAGAGAGGTGCAGCTATCATTTCTACTATAATCCACTGAATTCCTTGTAATGAAACCACTACAAAGGACGGGATTGCCCAAACAAGGAAATTTGGGGCACATATAGAAGTAAATAGTAACCCACAAAACCTGTACTATTGGCCAATTTGCCAATCTCAACACAAGTCTATAGAGGACTAGCTAGCTGGTCTGGTAGCCTTTGGTATTTTACAAGTAGCATACCCCATACTACTGTATTTGTCTTAGCCTTGGCTAAGCTACTAGGCATCTATAAATCAGGAAAGCAGAATGTGAGAAATTCAAGGAAGTTTCCAAATGATACAAATTTGAGGTTGAATAGTACAGTGCTCTCATTTGCTAATTTTCAATTGATCCTAGCTGATGGATAAACCAGTTGAACTACTTAGAACAAGGACACCTGGATGGATACGAACTTGTATGCTGACTTGGCCAGTCATTCTCTTCTATCCTCAGATGAAGACGAAACAGTAATTCCTGGCTCCTTCCTGAAAAAGGAAAGATAGTCTGCTTCATTCCCAAGGGGAATGGCAGACCTTGATTGGTAGTGTGGGAACCCCTCAAGCTCACGAAGTGTGTTGATGGTTGAAGAAGAATTAATAACTATCTCCTATGGTATTTCAGATTTAGACAAATCACTTTCGCCTTTCTTAGACTCTCCCATCCAGAGGCTCGCAGTCCAACTCATTTTCATATTAGGTCTGTCATTTATAACCTATCCTCCCCAGATTTCCCCTAAAATTCTTACCCCTCCACCAAAAGAAAACTGCATATTTTGTTGTTGCTGTTGTTGATGTGTTTACATCCCTGTTAACACATCCACTTACATTAATAGCTTTCAATTTTTAAAGAAGGTATATGTATCTGCTTTAGGAAATGCTATTACTATACTGAATAGTACGTGGACAGGGAAAACAGCCCTGCTATGTTCTGGTACTGCATGAAAAGTTGTGTTCGATTACTTTACTTTGGGATTTTGGTACAGCATAGCTCCCCTTGTAATTATTTTCTCAATAAAAATTTAAAATGTTAGACACATTACCACTACTAAAAAGTTTTATGGACTCTTTCACTGCCTTTTTATTATTATTTTATTTTTATTTTTATTGTTAGGCTTATTGGTGTGACATTGGTTAGTAAAAATTACATAGGTTTCAGGTGTACAATTCTACAGTGCATCGTCTATGTGTTGTGTTATCCATGCAATGCTGCACTGCCGCTGCCCAGACTTGGACAGCCACCTCACTCCAACATACACACACGAGGGATGGTCAAAAAATTCACAAAATAAATTGAAAGAAGGATAAAAATAAAACCTATTTATTATGTTTCCTTTTCAATATATTCACCCTTAGCCCTAATATTCTTTTCAGATCTTTAAATAATTTTCTTTATACCCTCGGGCAAAAATATTTTGTTTTTGCCCTCAAATTGTAGCTTTAACCTCTTCATTATCTATAAAATTCTTCCCTTGGTTTTTGTTTGTGGTAGCAAATAATAACCAAACAGAGCCAGGTCTGGACTGCAGGGAGGGTGTTTTAATGTTTGGAAGCCACACTCATGAAGAGTAGCCAACAAAACATTGCTCTTGTGCACAGCCACATTGTTATGCAAAACACCACCGTTTTTCTTCTTCTTTTCTCTTTCACAGATTCTCTTAACTGTTTTAACAAGCTAGAATAATACTCTCCAGTTATTGTAAAATCCTATCCTCATACTTGATCAACAGGATGCTTCCATATTCCAAAAAACTAACCATAATTTTTCCAGCCAACTGTAACACCTTGAACTTCTTAGGGTGTGGCGTGCTTTTCATGGCACTGCATGGACTCCTGCTTTGACTCAGGCTCATAATGATGAATCCAAGTTTCATCTCCAGTGAATCTACCTTAAAACTTCATCCTTTTGTCTCTGCAAAGGTTCAAAAACTGTTGTGAACATTCAATATACTGTTATTTTTTAAGCAAAGTGGGCATTCTTGGTACCCATCTTGCACTGACTTTTGACATCTTTAGATACTGATGGAGAATATTCAAAATGGTTGTAGGTGATACTTCAACCATTTCTGCAAGATACTTTTTATTCCATCTGGCATCTTCCACTAGGTTTTTCACTTTTTTGACAATGTCTCAAGAACTCACCTCAACAGGGTGTCCCGGACAGAGGTCTTCAATTAACTCTCTGTCTTGTTTGAAAAGGCTATGCCACTTGTAAACTACAGATTTCCCTGTAAACTGCTAACCTCTCTTCTAAAATAGTTTAAGATGTTTTTCCTTGTTTTGTGAGGAACTTAATGATGGTGTGAAATTCAATTTTATCCATACTTGGGGTTTTCTTCACATTTGGTGTGCTTCTTCAGTGATACCTGAAAGAACATAGACTCAAGTAGGCTGACATTTGACACATATACTAACAATAAATCACACAATCAAACTGTGAGCAGTAGTACTCCCACCTTTCTGATAACTCCCATTCCATGAATTTCTTGACCACCCCTCATACAACTCTGCCACCAGGTAGGATACGAACCAGCACAGCAACATAGAGGACTTCGCAGAGGGATCCAAGATCAATGTGAGCAAAAATCATCAGATGATGGTAAAATGTTTATTGGAGGCTTGAGCTGTGATACAAGCAAAAAAGATCTCACTGAATATTTGTCTTGATTTGGGGAAAATTGTGGACTACACAATTAAACCAGGTCCAGTTAAGGGAAAGCCAAGAGGATTTGGACTTGTGCTTTTCTAAGATGCTGCTAGTGTTGATAGGTTTTGGAACTGAAGGAACACAAACTGGATGGCAAATTGATAGATCCCAAAAGGACCAAAGTTTTAAAAGGAAAGGAACTCCCCAAAAAAGATTTATGTGGGTGGATTGAGCCCAAATACTTCTGAAGAACAAATTAAAGAATATTTTAGAGCCTCTGGAGAGACTGTAAATATGGAACTTCCCATGGATACAAAAATAAATGAAAGAAGAGGATTTTGTTTTATCACATACACAGATGAAGAATGAATAAAGAAATTGTTAGAAAGCAGATATCATTAAGTTGGTTCTGAAAAGTGTGAAATCAAAGCTGCATAACCGAAAGAGGTGTAGAGGCAGCAAAAGCAACAACAAAAAGGAGGGAGAGGAACTGCAGCAGGGAAGGCGGTGGTATCAGGGGTCATGGCCAAGGTCAGGGCCAAAACCAGAACCAAGGATTTAATATGATTAAGGATATGGAAATTACAATAGTGTCTATGGTGGCGATCAGAACTACAGTGGCTATGACAGCTATGATTATACTGGGTATAACTATGTCAACTATGGCTATGGACAAAGATATGCAGACTACACTGGCCAAAAGAGCCCTTACAGCAATTATCAGCCATTTCAAGGGAGTACACTGGGGAGAAAACAGGAGGGGGTTGCTAACATAACCCATCTGGTAGGACAACATTTAAGATCGGTCTTCTGGTGATCATTTTCTAAAAGGCTCTCCAGTGTACAAGACACAACTGTGTCCAACTGTATATACCCAACAGTTAGTTTTCCTTGTTTTCACTTTGTCTTTGGCTATCTGTGTGATGACTCAGGGTAGATTTGTGTTTATACAAATTTTATTTGTCTGATTTCATGTTAAACCACTAATATAGGCTTCCTTACATGAAAAAAATGAAAAATAAATAAAAATACTTTACTCATTTCTTCAGTATATATTTGTTGAGAACCTACTATGCGCCAGTGCTCTTGACATTAGAATGTAAACCAAAGAAAACTGACATTCTCCTGGGGTTTATATCCAATGAGAGGTAACAGATAATAAGTAAGTATGTCATGTGTCAAGTGGTGATGAGTGATATCAAGGTAAATAAGAATAGGAAGTGTTGGGGCAGGTTCGGGGAAAGATTAAAGGACCTGGGCTGTTTTTTGATCCAGTAGACCCCAATGAATAGATGGCGTTTGAGAAGAAATAGAAAGGAAGCCAGCAGGCAGGCAGTGTGGATAGAGAAAGTGACAGCAGCAGTCAGGTCAGAGAGGTTGCTATCAGGATTCAAGATCCATAGGGACTTACAAGAAAACTGGATTTTATTTCTGGTGAATAGAAGTCATTAGAAATTTTGAGCAGAGGAATAACTTCATTGGACTTAGATTTTCCCAAGAATCACCATGGCTGTAGAATGAATCTGTACCTTAGCAGGAACAAGGTAGAAATGGAGAAGCCCAATTAGGAAATGCTAGAAACAAAAACTATTCAAATGGAATATAGCTAGTATTTATCAAGCAATCAATAAGAAAGTATTTATTTACAAATTTTGCTGTGCCCAAATATTTTGTGCAGTGTTAGTGATTGACAGAAAAAAAAGGAAATGTAACTAGGTAAATCCACTGTATTGCTCTAAATTGAAAAGAAAATAAATTATTATTTCCAATTTTTAAAAAAAAATGCAATAATGCCAGAAGGGCAGGTAAATAACAAAAGCTACAAATCAAATCAAATCATTTTTAGGAAGGCCATACTTCCACAACTTCTCATTTCACAATGTATACACAGAGGACAATTCCAATAGAATTACCTCCTTATCATTTCCCATACTTAAAAAAAAGTCATCCCTATATCTGTGACTTGACTTATGTCATTTCCTCATTCTGGACCATCTTTCTAACTGTTTGTCTAATTTATGCCCAGACTTCATTCAAATCCCTCCCTAAGATGCGTTTTCACTGATAGATTTTCTGTGACTAACGTCTTGACCTGCTGAGCATACGTCCTACTTTGCAAGCATAAGTACCAAAGGAAAAATGTAATTTGTACAACATGGTACATTAGGTGAGAGACAGCGAGTCAAGTGACAAAGCTGCAGGCTGCACAGACACAAATCAGAATCTTAATCTACCTCAATGGTGTGACCTTGTGCAAGACATCTAACCCCTTTAGTTTTGCTTTCCTTGTTATACAAGGAGAATAATAATGCGTCCTCCATATGTTTGTTATAAAAATCAATTAGATGATAATAATCACCATTGTGTATTAGACACTTAGAATCTGATTCCAGAGCCCCAATTCTTAATCATTACCCATTATTACTTCTGTGGTGATATTTAGGAAACACCCAGTCCAATGTCTGATACATAGAACACTTTAACACAAATAAGAATTGTCTCTTTATTTTTGCTTATCTTTCTCTACTATTGTACTATTTATCATGTTTCTAAATAAATAGACAATTTGTGGCAGGCAGGAACTGCAAGTTTTCTAGGCTTCCCCACTGGGACTGATGAAGTACTGTGTACATTGTAGGCAATGTATAAGTACCTACAGAATAATAAATAAGAGAAAACCTGTTTTTAATAAACTAATTAGCAATATATTTAGCAAATTGACAAGGTTTGCTATGAAGAACACATTCACAATAACAATGCTACAACATACTGAACTTCATCTATGAAAACTTTGCTAAGTGCCCATACTGCCTTAAACCCCATCCCAAAATTAATCCCATGATTTAGCAGATATAGACTGATACTCATAATAAAAAATTAGTTGCCAAAGTAATAGTGAAATGTATCCATCATGCAGATGTCTCTAACTTCGATTAATATGTCAATGCTTCCCAGAAACTCTACAATTTTCTCTTTCTATTTTCCTCTTAATATTTCCAATATTTTTTTAAAACTTCCATCACCTACGACTTCTCCCTTCAGTTTTAGCAAGACACACTGCTTCCACATGACAAGGAAATCCAAGCGGATCAGGTACTAACACTTCAATGTCTGCCCCTTGTATAAATGATCCTTCCCTCACTTGAAAAAAAATTGCTCCCTCCCCCACCCCATGAAGGTTAAAGCCCCTTCCTCTGCACTGTCCTCCCAGCTCCCAACCAAACTTGAAGGACTTCGTCTCATCTGTTACTCCCTTTCTTACCTGGGTCCCAACCTCTTCCTTTCTGTTTGCCCTTTCTACCGAGTCTGCAAACATTCAAACTGCTACTCTCATACCAAAATCAAAACCGGAAATCGTTACTTTGATCCTCTCCCTTTCTCTCTCTTTTTTTCTCTCTGTGCCAAATTTCTAGAAAGAGAGTCTACATGTGCTGTCCCCATTTTCTCCATTTAAAAATTATTGAGGCAGTTCCTACCCAGGTAACTGACTGTATTCTTTTTGTAAACTGTTTTTGTCCTTGACATTTATGTATACTTTCACATACCAATTCCTTTCTTCTTTAACAATACCTGACCTCACTTACTTTTCTCTGATTCCTCTGTCGCCATCTCCTTTGACAACTCTCTTCCTCTCCCATCTCTACATTTATATATTAGACCTTCTTTTCCCGTCTGACATGCTCCCTTCTAGGGACTTTATTTTTTCCATGCATGAACCATCATCTATGCTAAAGATGGGCAAATCCCTATCACTAACTCTGATCTCTGTTTGGCTCCAAACCACAAATCCGTTTGTCAATAGGATATAGCAGGTAACCAGGTAGTTCCAACTCTGTATTAAAAAATGACTCATTTTCTTTTACTTGCAAAACAGTTCTACTTCCTCTACAACCAATCCTAATAATGGTGCCATAATCACATTACAATCTATACCAGAGACCTCCAAATCACCTTTGACTCACCTCATCACAATCCTAAGGTTCAAAAGAAACATAAAAATTTCAAACTGTCCGTGTTTCATCAAGAGAGCTGGCAACAGCCTCCTGAGGCAATCATAAGCTGGCCAAGTCAGAAGAAACTGCAGGAAACTCCCTTCAAAGAGGAGACTCCTCATAAATTATCCTCTGCCCTCCTTATCTTTCCTTCAAATTCCGTGCCCTGGAGAATGATTGTCTGTACGTATTCAGAGCATTTCCTTCATGTCACTTGTCACAGTTGTAATTATTTCTGTGTGATATAATACCTCCATTTCACTAACGGTTCATACAGGTAATACATCTGACTTGCTCACAGCCCATAAATTCTCATTTTTAAATGACTATATAATCCTCTATCTATTGCCTATGTGTAACTTACTATTGACTCCATCCAGTGAGTTGTTTTTTAATTTCAATTATTGCATTATTCAGTTCTATAATTTCCATTTTGTTCTTTTTTTAATAACTTTTATATCTTGGCTGAGATTTCTAATTTTTCATTTATTGCAAGGGAATTTGTAATTAATTGATGAATATGCCTACTTTAAAATTCTTGTCAGAAAATTCTAACACCTGATTCATCTGATTGTTGAGACATCAATGTATTGTCTTTTATCATTCAAGTTATGATTTTTTTATTGTATGCTAGACCTTTTTTGTACTTACTATGTTAGAAGACTCTGTGTCCTTTTTGAATCATTTATTTAGTAGTAACCCTGTTTAGGTGTAACATATGGGTCTTGACCTTTACCTGTAGACTCTGGTTCCAATGGCAGTTTAATTTTCAGTACCTTAGAAGTGTTACTTTGGTTAGTTTGATCAATCTGGTGCCACTAGGGCTCCCATTGGTATCAGGCGGTGCTAACTGAGGAAGCTGGAGTTTCCTGCGGAAGCCCACTGGAGGTCTCTCAGTGAGAAGATTACAATGGGATCCTCCTACTAATGGCTCCTGGTTGTCCTGTGTCTCTGAGTGGAAAAGAGTTTTCCATGGAAGCAGAGGCTTCCTGGGACCAGGCTGCCTGCATAGCTGATTCTTCCCTGCCCAACCCACCTGCCCACCTCAGTTATCACTCTGTAAAAAGAAGAGTCTCAGGCCCATGGGGCAACTGCACGTCTCCCTAATGCTAATGACTGATGGGGCTCCTGATTGATCCCCTTGTGGGTGGTGTCCCTTTCCCCCAGTGTTGTCAGAGGCACTCACATTCCATCTGGTGAAAGAGAAAGGAGAAGCAGACCTGGGCTGCCCTCTGTTGTAAGCTTCAGCATCTGGAAATGCTGACCTGCACACCATCCTCTGTTGGGGAAAGAGACTCAAGATACCCCACCACTGTGCTATGCCTCAAATCCTGTGGTCCCAAACCAGTTCATCTTCTTCTTAATGTATTTCAGAGCAGTGTTTTTCTTGCATTGTCTCTTGTATCATTTCCAGGTTCATCTCTGTGCTTAACAGGAAAGAGCTGGGGGAAAATTGGTCTGTGCCATCTTGTCTGGGGGAAGTCCCACCATTGCTCTAATTAATTATTAACTATTATCTTTGAGAATAAATATTAAATATCATTAAGCTTTCTGATGCTCTCAACTATATAATGTATATGCTAGTGGCCATGGTATACTATTTCTTCACTTTCTGTTATTTACTATAGATATCCATAATGTTCCCCAAGAGAAGGTCTAAAATTCACTGATCAGAAATTCACTGTCCAAAATTAATCAGGGGCCTGATATAAAGCACCTGGTTATTATAGACTCTGAAACTGGCACTGCATCAATCTTGAATGAAATGTACAAACTCAGTGGTTAGATTCTAGTCTTCCAGGCTGAATGAGATTTTATATTTACTTTTAACACAATTTATGGAGTGCCAAGTATTTTTCTAGATGAGGGTGACAAAGTAGGAAACAAAAGAAAGACCCGTCTGCCATTGGATTTACATTCTAGTGTAACAAGGAAGTAACTAGTAAATGGATAAATATGTCAAATTTAGTTATTGATGATGATGATAAAAATCTAAAAAAATAATTTTTAGTTATTGAAACTAACAAGTAAAAAGGAGAGGAGACCTTGCAGAAGTGGAAAATACTTGTATGTTGATTTATGTTTCAGATGCTCAGAAAATGCCTCTCTGAGAAGATGATATCTCTATGAGCCAAGCCATTATGGAAGAGGAGATAATTCCAGAGAGAATAAATTCAAAGCCACAAGGGTAAAGGCACAGAGAAGTCAATGTCACTGAAACAAAGCACTTTAGGAGGAGATTAGTAGAAAGTGAGGTTGGAGAGTGAGGGAGATCCAACTAGGTAAGAATTTAGCGACTTCTTCCTAATGATACACCATCTGTTTCTAGACATTTGTGTACCTGGTATTTCCAGAGACCCTCAAACTCTTCCGTGGATCACACCATGCCATGTAGATTCTGACTCAGTAAGTTTAAGATACAGTCCAGTGATTTATATTTTTTTACATAATCTGCACAGAATCTTGGGTGATTCTAATGCACAGACTAGTTTGATGATCAGTGCTCTAGACTTGAATTATCCAATGCAGTAAACACTGGCCACATGAGCTAGAGGAATTAAATTTCAAATTAATTTAATTTAAAATTTTAAAACATACTCACAGTTCAGGTACTGGAAGACTTCAAACCATATTTGGAACAATTAGAATATGTAAATCTACCTGTTAATCCATGAATTTTAAGAAACTGGAATGCAGATTAAGTATTTTAATAAAAATTTAAAGCATCCAAGTTGTTATAATTATAAAATGTGCTATAAGTATAGAATAAACATCAGGTCTCAAAAATATAGCATTAAAAGGGGTAAACAGAATCTAATAAATAATTTTATATTAATTATATGTTGAAATATTTTGGATATATGATATTAAATGAATTATAAATTAAACATACATATAAATAATATATTAAAATTAATTGTACTTGCCTCTTTTTATTTTTATATGCTATTAAAAAATTTTAAATGAGATATCTGGCTAGCATTATATTTCAACTGGACAGCATTGCCTTAGATTAGGTTCACCAATATTTTTGTCTTTGTGTTGACATTTCCAGAACAAAATTGTGACACTGAGAGAGGAATCAAAAAATGCCAGAAGTCAATGGCTTCAAGGACCATATGTTTATTAACAACCTGTATTAATCATTCCCTTTTATTTTCTGTATTTTCTGACACCTGGGGCCTTGCTAATCCTAGAAGGACTAGGTAATTCCTAGAGGCAAAAATGGGCCCACAAATGTGCCATTTATATGCAAACTAACCTATTCAGAACCCACCCCACTCTCAACCTTCCCTTTGGACTCTTACACTCTGGACCTCTATTCCCTTCCTCTAATCATATCAGCGCCAGATATCAAATGGTGAGGGACAGCGCTCACACATCGGAGCCCACTGAAATTATTCAAACCAGTCAATCCGAAATTTGCTTTACCCTGCCCCATTCATTCCTTCCCACAATAACAACAATAAAAGTTCTTTCCCTTGCTCCCTCTGACCCCTGACCAACTGTAGTGCTTCCCAAAAGGGTCCTGTGTAGTGTGGTGTGTTTCCATCTGTTGGGAACTGAGTACAAACTATCCTTTCGGTGGCAGTCCTTTCCTACTCATCATATGTGAATAATAACAAAACTCACATTTTAAAACACAGCCCTTTGTCTACTTTCTGCTGGAAAAAATTGTTCCTGGTCGTGACAGTGTGGACGGACAACATGAGGTAATCTTGCTTTTGAGTTACTAATAGCAGAAAGTACATTGCCTCAGATTGTGGTTCTTATAAACTTCACTTGCACTCTAGATTATAAACTTTTAAAAATTTGGACCATCTCTTTCAAGTCTGCCCCAAATCCTTAGTACACAAAGTACCCAGCATATTACAGATTCAAATATATAAGACTAACTATAAACTAGTTAGCCAAATGAATGATAAAAGTACCAATGTTTTTGATGTGCTTAATTTCTTTTCACCCTGGCTCCCTCACTTACTAAAAAAATAAATAAATAAATAAATAAATAAAATTTGTGACTAATAGTTTTCTTCAGCTACCCAGTTTGACCAGCACAATAAAAATCGAATTGTGCTCTGAAAGGAAAAAAAATCACATTTAAAACACATGTTAGTGAATATTCTAAAATCCCTAGATCCTTAATTTATAGATATTCCATTTAGTTATATTTTCTGATGTATAATTATGTCATAACTATGGTTCTGAGTGCCACAGAGCTCTTAGAGATTTAAAAATTGTAGAACCTCTCTTCATAAGAGGGAAAAAATTCACAAATTGCACATAAACATAACATTAAGATTGCAATATTTTGGTGAGTTTCATGTGAAGCTTATTCATGAACTCTGTAGGAGTCAATGTTTCCAGGTTAAAACTCCTTGTTTTAAAGACAGGGCAAGTTGACTGTATTTCCAATCATTAATGTAAAAAATACACTTTCTGATTATAACTTAGTCTCTAATAAAGGTAATGAACTGGACATTTATTAAAGCACCTAAAAAGAATTAACTTCTGAAAATTTTCTGCCAAATTTGCTTTGCTGGGTAGGTTAGATATACCCAGCTACTATAAGAATTGAATATTATATGTTGCTACACCAAGGTAATAACTCCAGATGTTTTAAATAGATATGAAAATACAGGTATTTTCAATGTACACAAAGGAGATACACATCTATTTCCCAATAGAAACAGCGATGTGTACATACACACACACACACACACAAACATACACAAATACACACACACATGCATACATCACTTGATCCGGCCACAAATATACATTTTTCAATAGAATCTTCTACCATTTGTAGCCTTCAAAAATCTCTAAATGGCCAACAAATAAAATGATTATGTAAGAATAAAAGAATTTTTAGCATGGGCTATTTCCAATGTATCACATATTTTCAGCATAAATAAACTAGAACTACATTCCCAAAATGGAATGCAGACCTAAATTGTTATCATTTATTTCCAGCACAGTTGCTCAATTCAGACTTAGAAAGCTTAAATTTGAGCTGATAGATAAGCTATAAAACAAATATCTAAATTCAAAGTATATGTTTTGCATACTACGTCCTATATAGTCTATGTATATATTAATATATATGTTTACCTTTTTTTCATCATACATATGTCATATATCAAACACACACAGAATATATATACATATACAGGGAACTTCAGGCTCCAATTTCACAAAACAACCAGATTTTAGATCACAATCAGAAAATATTACCTTATGAATTTGAGACTAAACATTAGTATATGAGTAAAATGGATTAGACTGGTCATGTTGTTAGCACAGACGGAAAGAACAGGGCCACAGGGGAGACAGGAGGAGGAGGGAGGAGATGAGATGATCCTTAGAAAAGGCACGGTCACCAGACCAGCCAGAACTAGATTTTGGTGACCTAGAGCCGATCCAGAAAGCCATCTTGTCCTCACACATTCACACACACACACACATACATCACTTGATCCAATCTATTATTAGGCTGAACTTACCTAATTATAAGGGATTGTAAAATTATTAGCATTGTGGTGAGGAAAAATCTCCACCCCTGTACTGCCAGGACAGTTCTGCCAAAGGCTAAATAAGGACAAAAATTCTCCCTCCCAATAGGAAGGAGTGGTGAGCAAGGACCCTCTTACAAATGCCTATAATGCTACACCTGAACTTTGAATATTTTGTGCCCTCATTTTATTTTATTTATTTATTTTGTATGTGGGTAGTTCCCTGGCTGGGAATCGAACCCAGGCCGCAGCGCTGACAGCGCCAAAGTCTTAAGCCGCTACACCACCAGGGAACCCCTCCTCATTTTAGAAGTAATAAATTCCTAAGAACCACTTTTCTTCGGGGCAGTTGCTCTTCTCCCAACTTACCCATTCTCCCTGCTTAAGAGTGTATTGTCCTCCTTTTAATAAATATGATGCTTGTGTGGCTTACTTGGTCCATCCTTGAATTCTTTCCTGGGGCATACACCAGAACCTGTTTGCCGGCAACAATATGAAAGCTGGATACACACTACTTGGCAATGTGTAAGGCAAAACTCTTTGAGAAACAGTTGTTAAGGAAAGAATCAAAGGTGCAAATAATAGATATTTAAACAGAGGCTTTCCTCAGAACATTGTCTATACCATCAAAATTTTAGGAAGAATCTAAATGTCCACAATAAGATATAATAAATTATGTAATAAATTATGATACCTTCATAAATAGAACAATATTCATCAATCAAAAAATAATTACAGAAGAACATTTATTGCCATAGAAAAAATATACTATTTGGCATATAATAAAAATCAGTGCTTAAAATATGTTCAATAGATTATCATTTTTTAAAGAAAAACAGGTAAGAAAAATACACTCAATTATTATGTGTCAGACATTTAAAGTTTTAGTTTATCATTTTCCCATGTTCTTGCATCAAACTTGTGTTTTCATTATAATAAAAGAAAAGCAATAAATGACATTGTATAAAATGTAATTGCAAACTAAGAAATCATTTTTTCTAATGAGAATAAAACACTTGTAAAATATAAAGAATAAGTTTGTCTCTTAAATGGCATCAAAACATATAAAATTCAACTACTGTTAAGGGAAACTATAATACAGTAATATCCAATTTGTCTAGAAAAGTTTTCATAACAGAGGTATGGCAGTTTGTGTAAAGCTGGGGGCGGGGTGGGGGGGGAAGGAAAGCTAGAGATGACCATTTGATCAGCGATCACCAGGGCAGTGCAAAGGGAAGACGGTGTCTAAGAGGCCTCAATAATCCAGGCAGGAGGGAACTGCACAATGTGGGAGGGATCAGCCATTCCAGGTTGAATGTTCTGCCACACTACACAAGCCCCTTTGCTTACCACGCACCATTCCGATTAATCACGTGATTGCCCTATATCTTGATGGAAGGAAGCATGGGCCCATACCATAAAAGTAAGATGATGGTCCCCGAGAAAGCACTACCATCCCGTAGTGCCTCCCCCATTCCCCAACTATAAAATCAAAACCTGACATGCATTTATAAATCATTTTCTTGTAAATTTTTGGTTGGTTGGTTGGTTGGTTTTGGGTGCCATATAATTATTCTGTATACTCTGATTACCCGTAAGTGACCAGGGAAAAATGAGTTTCCAAGGTAGAGAAATCAATCACCTGTGGGTGTCATTACCGAGTTGTACCTAAGTATCAGTAAATTGAACCCGGAAAGCCAGCCTCCTGGCCTTTGTTTTACTAATGCCTCTAAATAGTTCAACTAAAACAAAGCCAGCAGCTCAATTTACGAATTCCTGGTATCTTAGCCTTGTTTTTTTCAAAGCCTAAATTGTCCTGTTTGCCTCTGGGTTTGACTGATGACAAGAACTCTAAATGTAAATATCACATAGATCTAGCTAGACAAAAACATTAGACAGTAGAGGATATTTCTTAGGGTTTTACACATGAGTTTCTTGGGTGGAATGATATATGGGAGAGCAGGTGTCAACCTGCGTACAGAGGGCCCCTCTGTGACATATCTTAGGAGCCTTCTCATCCCCGTTGAAGAGACAACCAAGGCTTAATGCTCAAGTCAAAGCTGTATACAGGGCTGCCTGGAACGCGTCCGGCCATCTAACCGTTCTTGTGATATGGACAATGGCTGGATTTTTCCCAGACAGCCCTCATGTGTTTTTGGCTTACATTTATAATAGATCAAAGAAATTTGAGAGAAATGTTCAGATTTCTAGCATTGCCACATCTTCTTTTGTTAATTAAGAGCCTCATCTCCAGCTCCGCTTCCAAAGTTGGAGGAAGGAAACCATTTCAAAGCCTTGCTCTGATGGACAGAGGTGGGTGGTACCTCGGTAAGTGCTGTTATCCAGCTAGGAGTAAGGTTTTCACAAATTCCATCACGATCAGATAATATTCTTACTAGGCATTCATATCTTCCCACAAAAATCAAACTATTCAACAGAAAATTGATACAAATTGAACAAGTGCAATAACCATTTACCTGTCTTTTGCTTCTATGCTTCTATTCCTCCAGCCCCTCTTCCACATTAGCAACATCATCACTTCTAACACACACACCAAACATGTCCCTACTCTTAGAATTTGTATTGGCTCTTCCACTAATTACAGAATACAACCTAAATTCCTTGAATTTCTATAATCTGACTCCTATTACACATATACATAATCCTCCTAATCACCCTAATACCCCCCCCAACACACACACACACACACACACATTCTCTCTAGTTTATGGACCAGTATCTTTGTAGTTCCCAGAAAATACAATGCTTTTCTCTATTTCCATCCCATTGCCAAATCTTTCCACTCCATCCCTTCCCATTTATTTGCTCAGCACACTCAGATTCATTCTTCAACTCAAATTCTTCCTCCATTTACTCCTTTGATTTCAGGAAGACTTAGGTAGTGTTTTACTTGTTTATTCCTTAACTTGGTACCTAATCAGTTAAAGAAGCTTACATAGTATCTTCTGTTTTCACATCTGTTAACCTGCTACATCCTTCTCTAAAGGTGGTTCTTGAACCAGCCGCATCAACATCACCTAGAAATTTGTTAGGAATGCACATTTTGAGAATTCATCTCCAGCTCTACTGAATCAGAAACTCTGGGAGTGGGCCCAGAAATCTGTGATTTAACAAGAGCTCCAAGTAATTCTGATGTTTGTTAAAGTTTGTGAACCTATGCTCTAGGTAATACATCAGGAATCAAAGCAAAGCCACACATAATAGAAATTCGATTAACAGCGGCTTAACTCAATGAGGTGCATTTCTGTCACATAAGATAAAATACAAAGGTAGCACCCCAACATAGTTTAAAGTTAGTAAAGATTTAAGTTTTATGGAGCTCCCTGATTTACAATATTTAACATATAGTGTTCATCCATTAGCACAGAGCTTTGATATTTGCTCTAAGACCCTCTATTTTTTGTTCCAAGATTGTATTGAAATTCAAAATGAGTGCTAACCAAGTGAATCTTTTTTCAATTTAACTATAACTTCCCAGAAAACCACTCATTAGACTCTACTTACATCACAAAATTAAGCCACATAGTTACAACCAACTTCAAAGACTCTTGGAAAACCATGTTTTCTAGCTGGATACTTTATTGACTTTTGTAAAAACAGGGTTCTGACACTACAAAAGTTTAGGTAGGCAACGGGCATGTTTTCCATAAACTGAAATAAATTGTTTCTATTATTTGATAACAAGAAAATAAAGAGGCAGTTCATTTAAGAATGTGCTTCCAATTTTTGCTTTCTTTATAAGAACTCTAATCACTGTTTAGTCATTAACCTTATAAATTAGGTTAAACTCAATGCAATTGCTGATGTGTGATATTTTTAATTTATAAAAATGACAATTTTTATAAGGCTCTACTAAATATAAACACTTCACTTTGGAAACATATAGTTGGTAGTGTACACTACAAAAAAAAAAAAGACTTTTTAAGTTATTTGTCTAATTAAAGGAGAGAAATGAATTCTAAAATGCACCAAAGAATTTGGAGTCTATGATTTGAACCCCTTGGGCAATAAGAACTATAACATACAATGTTACATGTTATATCCTTTGTAGGCTGATCAGACATAGTGTTTTAAATGAGACAGAAAATAACAGTACTGTCCCATTTCAAATGGTACATATGGTTAGCCTATTGACACCTTGAGCTTAGCCCAGTGAGACTAACTAGGCCAACCATATGTACCATTTGAAATGAAACAATAATGTTGTTTTCTGTCCCATTTCAAATGGTATGTCTGGTCAGCCTAATTTTGGGGTACAAAGCTAGAAAAGGTGATGAATCAATGCAATTCATATTGCTCAGAAGACAACTCAAAGCATATGCTGACTCTTGGTCAATCGGTACAATTATGTTCAAATATCTAACTTTATTCTTAATAGTCAGGGCACCAAGTTCAAATTTTGGTTAGTACCAATCAACATGACTTTGAGAACTACATTTCCAAAAGTATTCTTTGTTTTCATCAGATTGCCATGTAGAATGACACTTCCAATCTGTTTGAAATTTATACAAGGAATGATTCATGCAACTATTTTAGCACCAGATCTGCATATGTAGCCCATTTTACAAAACAACACCTCAGATTTTCAGCAAAGTCAGGTTTTTCCTATGTATTATGCAGTGATAATTGATAGTCAATTGGTATTTCTTCATTACCCCTGATTCTAAATGTGGTCTTTAGTATTAACTACTTGCAAAGTGTATTTCTTTATAGCTTTTCACATAGAGACGGAGAAAATAACACTTTTACAAATGCTTTTGATTGAAATAATAAAAAAAAAAAGTGGAGAGAAAATAATCACACATTTCCTAAGTGAAATGATTGCTAACATCGTGAAACATTTATTTTAAGAACAGTGTGTTTCCTTTCGTGCACATCGGTGCCCATCATTTGATCCAAATTCTAACTTCCAGGGTTAGAATTTGGATCAACTCAGGAAGCCACTAGTTGAATTAATGGTCATTGTGGTGAAATAAAAATCACTTGAAAAAAATGGCTTAGATTTCAAGATTCTCTAAATAACAAGTCAGAAGATTTTCTCAGTAGTGGATCATTGCAGTCTCTGAATGTAAGAAATGGTAGGATGGATGTTTTTAATTTTGAAAAGAAGGATTCTAAAATAAATTCTAAATGGGTCCAACATAAAAATTAAAGCTAAAGAGAATGTGAGGAAACATTCAATATTGTAAGTTGAATAACAACTTTCTAAATATGGAATGAAATTTATTAAATGAATTATTTAATAATGTAACTAATATGAAATGCAATTGCTCACTGGCTGTTGACCACAGGCCTTCCTCAGTGCCCTGTCATATGGCATGTATCTGGCTCCACCTGAGTAAGCAAGCAAGAACCAGCCAGAAAGATTTTTTCCAAGATCAAAGTAACAGTTGTGTTATCTAATTTCAGAAATGGCATCCCATCATTTTCTTTGTTGTATTCTACTGGTTAGAAGAATGTCACTAGGTCCAGATTATATTCAAAGGAAGAGTATTTCACAAGGGCCTAAATATGTAACAAAGAGTAGGCATCACTGGGACCCATCTTAGAGGCTTCCTACCACAGATTCCAAATTGGTTTTCATTTATTAGTAATTAAAATCATTCTTCTAAAATTCTACTCAAAAAAACTCACTTCTAAACTCAATATTCTTCCTCATTCTAGAAATCATAACTACAATTGTCTACCTCTACCCATTAATCCAATGAGCAATCCTAGTTGTAAAATACACTATTAAGTGGGGATCATTAACATTTTCATGCCATACTTAACATTCAATTTTGCAGTGTATTGCATGAAGTTGCACTTTTTGTTATTTAACATGATGTTTCAGTTATCTGTGCTTTCCAGTCCCAAGATTCCATAAAATATTTGGGATATTCTCTTACATTACTTCTGCTATGTGATTATAGAACTTCGTGATTTCACTATTCGCCAAAACTTGCACAAATTGTGAAGCTTCTCTAAATTTGTATGATAGGATAGGTTATGTTATGTGAGTTTCAGAATGACTTCCAGGCAAGTATTTGAAAACCACCCACTTGGGTACTTCAGGCTGAATTTTGACAGTTCAGTGTTTGGACCTTCAAAGGCAGCTACATTAACTTTTCAGCAGCAGATTTCCTGGTGTCCTCTCTCCAATCAACTTACAAAAGTCCTGTAATTCATAAGCTCAAACCAGAATACACAGAGTGGCCCCTGTTTTCTTGACTGAGCTCTCACTGACACAATGTATGGTATACTTCTCTCTGCTATCCCAGCAGACCAACTGGCAGTGAACTTGAAGCACAACACCCTCATCAACACATTTACTCTTTTCTTAGTATCCCAAACTTTCTGCCTCTGAAATAATCAAAATAATAATGCTCTATCACTATGAAAACTTTTCAATTTCAAATTTCTATCTTACTTGATCCCCTGTGAATTATTATTTCCATTTTACAGAGAGAAGAATTGAGATCCCAAGAGATTACATGGATGACCAAAATTTCATGATTAGTAAGTAAAAGGACAAGAATTTGAACTTAGGTCTGCTCAGACTACATCCAGGGTTCATTCTCTCATATCATAGTAAATACTATAAAGGCACACGCACACAAACTATGCTCAAGAATGCTTTCAAGTGATGATAATTAGGGGCCCAAAACTCAAGAATGAAGAACAAATTCCTTACCGTGGACATATATAAAGCCCCTCAAAAATCTGGCTCCTCCTTATCTCTTCAGCTTCTTTCCATTCTCTCTTCCTACCCCATCCTCTTAAGTTTTAACTTCACAAAACTGCCTTTCATTCTCTCTTCCATGCATTTCCTTCCTCTGCTGGCTTTACCTGGGGTCCCTCACTTCTTGCTTCCTGCTTCTACCCTCCCACTGTCATCATTCCTTCAAGAGCATCTGCTCACTGTTCATAACTCAACATAGAGGTAACTGCCACCATGATGACTTTCTTTCTCGTTCCACTTTAACTCCCTTTGTAGCTACACAGTATCACAGTTAACATAGATTTGCATGCATATTTGTAGCACCTATAATGTTTACATTTCATTTAATTGATTATTTTGACTATGTATACTACAATTTTCAATTAACAGAGCACTTTAATTGATTTTTTTTTGTCTTTTTTTTCTTTTTCTTTTTTTTTTGCCTTTTTTTTTTGTATGTGGGTAGCTCTCTAGATGGGAGTCGAACCCAGGCCGCAGCACTGATAGCACCGGAGCCTTAAGCGACTGCACCACCAGAGAACTCCCTAATTGATTATTTTAACTGTACATATTATAGTTTGCAAATAACAGAACACTTCAATGTTATTTCAATTAATCTTCAATGAATGTTAATACCACCTGTATAAGTAAAGGCAGGATTATAGTTCATCTTTCTTATGTGATTCTCGGTATTATGACTAAAATAAAGTACATTTTAAAGGCATATTGGTTGACCAAATAAAGGATAAAGGTATGCAGGTATAAAATAGCTATTTGGTGCATTTGGGGAACAAAAGATATCACAGAAAATAGCAGCCTAATTACCAATGTTAATTATCACCTGGAAATTTTACTCACGATGCTGAGGAGAGCAATTGCCCCACTTTTCTTCACCTGTATAGCACCTCATACATCTAAGAGGGAAAAACATAAATAAATTCTGAATTAAGGAGGAAGGGTTATTTATTTAATAAAAAGAATGATGTTAAAGCAAGTCTAATTTTTCTGCCAGAATAGACAAAAACTATGGTTATTTATAAGCACTGTTTTATAACGTAAAGCACATTAAACCCTGAGCCTTGAAACTTGAATTCTCCCTGCTTTGCCACTACTAATTAGCTAAGTGAAACTGAAGAATTCGTTTAACCCCTCTGGCTTCAATTTTCTCTCTTATAAAATAAAGAGGTAAGACTAGGTTATTTCTAAAATTATTTGCAGTGTTCAAAAATTTCATACATTTTTACATTTTCATCTTTTGATTACCATGATTATGTAAAATTACTTCTGCCTACCACTTAATGAGAATCACTAGCGAGACACAGGATCTATAATACTCCTGGGGCCTAGTAGCTTACAGAATCTTATTTTTCCATTCAAATTTCCAGGAACAGGTCATATATGAATACAAATTTATTTCACATAAAGTTATTTCTTTAGCTTTGGTTCTCAAAAATAATCTTTGGGAAATTGCAATAGGTTAAGAGTGGCATCTATTTTTATCCTTTATACTTATTTTTGAGAAACTTTCTCAAGCAAGCACAGACACACACTGTCATGGTGACTACAAATATCAGAAAGTTACAGAGTGCCTAGGATGTATAAAGCCCTGGATCTTTTGGAGAACTAAAGGAATACAATTTCTGGTCTCCTGGAACATATAATCAATCTCTTTCACTATGACTTTTTATTCTAATTTTCACATTAAAATTAGCCAAACTATAACCCATGTAAATTGTTAAGAAGGTTGAAATGATTGGGACCAAGTACTATCTTCAGAATGATACAAATATGCATACAACTATCATCTGGTATTGTAACTGTTCAATTTGTATATTTTATGTATTTGTATTATATTATTTTGAGCATTTGTGTGTGTGTGTGTGTGTGTGTGTGTATTTTGTGTTTTCCCCTCAGTAAAATATATATAATAGTAAACAGAATTAGAAGCCATGGGAGGAATTAACTATGTCTAGGAGTATGTACATGCAAGACAGAGAGCTCATAATTGATACTTGCTCAGTGAAAGGTGGCTAGTGCTTAGATTGAGGAACTCAGTATGAAATTAGGAAATTTTAAAACAAATAAAGGTTTAGAGCAGCATCCGTGGAGAATGGGGAGGAAAGTAAATTAAGATGAATAGAAACAAAGGAGAAACATAGCACTATTCTGAATGTATAACATGTCATGTTACATAAGACACTGTATATTCAAAAATATGTGTACAGGTTTGAAAAATAATCATTTATATCATTAGAAATAGATTCTAACAGGTAACGAGTTGGGTCATTTGAACTGTGGGTCATTTGAAAAACCTGCAGATCAGGTTGTCAGGAGTTGAAGGAAATCTACACAACAAACACAGATAGGAGATAAATACACAAGTAAGTTCTGGCATCTTTGGAAGACTTTGTTTCTCAGTAGG